>JAOVVB010148768.1:0-11873 GCA_028570985.1 Heterobranchus longifilis
TTGAAAGTGACAGTTTCGACCTAACCCTAACCTTAACATTCAAGTTTAATGCATAACCTAACCAATCTCACAAGTCTAGGGTTACCTTCTAGCCACTACCTAATGAAATGGATCACAGATGATTAAAATATAATGCATGCATTTAATGTCACATTCAGGGACCGCACAAAATGTCTCTGGGGGGCTGCCATGGCCCGTGGGTCAAGGGCTGAGGAACTCTGCGTTACAGTCATTCCCCGGCTACAATGACGGTGCGGAGACGCCTAGTGCGCAAATGCGGAAGACCCGGAGACACTGACCAATCAGAGGGGGGAGGGGCTTAAAGAGACAGGCACTAAAACAGAGGGTTTCAGACAGAGGGTGAATACAGGTGTAGTCAGACAGACAGTAGGAGAAAAATAAATGTTTTTTGAACATTAAAGCATGTAAACATAGTCGTTGCTGTCTGGCAGAAACCTTGTATGTCCAAATTTGTTAGTTTTCAGGAAATGAAAAAAAGGCAAATTTAAAAAGATTGTATTGAGACAAAATTGCTTTTTTAAATATTTTTCATTGGTTAAATATTTGTAATATCAAGGGTGACCAATAGCATTAAGTTATGAAAAAATAAAAGACAAAATATGGAGATACAAGGTTTCTGCCCGACAGCAAGCATGAACCTGAAAATGAGCATAATAAGGGCCCTTTAACAAGCGTAGGGCCTACTTATTATATTTTATTACATAACAAAAGCAGCCTATTATTTTAACCCAAAGTCTTTTCCTAACCTTAACCCAGTAGTTTCACACCAATTCACAAAGTTGCGATGTCATCTTGTAGGAGACAGGGTTGCATACTATACATTTTTATTGGTACATCTGAGGCAAACACACGTGTATAAATGAAAAGCACAGCATCAAAGCGTGATCACTCGTCTGTCATAACGCGGCTCAACATGCCGGGCTGCAGAACAAAGCTCCTTCCTTTATCCTGCTTCAATTACCAGGCTGACAGAGGGTAAGTGCTTACCCTATTACTGCTGCGGGAACACTGAACCCCTTAATGGCCTGAATGGGAAAGGGTAAAACGTTGGACCCGGGTGTCAAAGAGTCTCGGAGGGATCCTTTCAGACTCACAAGACTGTCTTTGAAGCCAATCAGAATCAATATCCCCTCAAAAGCTCTATCGGCAGGACTTTTAGGGAGAAAACTAAATACAAAAAAAGCTAGAAAATACATCACTTCTGTGAGCAGGCTCTGCACAGTAAAACTCTTTAAGCTCGGGTAAACAGTGCTGACTGTCAACAGAAGAAACCTTTAGTGATCTATTTCCATAATTTCTCAGGAGTGGTCTCTGAGGGTAAAGCACACATTTTTCTAAGTAGTTGATGAGGGACTATTACATTCTTTATTCCTCGGAGTACCCTGCAGAAAGATTACATTATGGAAATAAATTGCATTATGGCAAATGAAAGAAACCACTTTTATCACGCTATATGTGTAACCATCTAAACACCTTGCAGACAACACATACTACAGAAAACTCTCAATATAAATTGCTACACTGACACCCACTTTCCTCATTTACTAATCCATTTACAATTTAACTCTTCAACACTTTTATCCGGTAGCACTTTGTGCTAACTTTGCACACAAAAGTACAGCTCCGTCAGGTCAACTGAGGCATAATAAAACACCCAGATGTCCTTCTGTGAGGCTATGCTTATTTTTCTCCCTTTGGGTCCCTCCATCACTTTATCTCAGTGTGTCTTCGGGGTGCAGCACAGCCTCTCTGAAAATCTGTGCACGTCAAGTGTCAGCACAGGACTGTGGATTATAGTGAGGCACGGAGAGCAGGCAAACCACGATTGTTGTCTTTTTGAAGTGTGTAGTGAGTGTGTGCGATTTTCAAATCGACACTTTTGGTAGAGGATGTCCAAGCTCCATTAAGCATAGCAATTAAATCAAGACAAGCTATTTGGTTATTTCAGTCTGCTCTCACAAAATGGCTTACGAATGACATGGCAATTTGCAAGTCATTTGGCATGATATCACAATGTTTTTTTTGCTTTTCACATGTCATTTTCTATGTATTCTAGGCATGGGATGATTTGAAAATGCCACGTCATGACTATCCTGGCCAAAATAATTGTGATTCACAAGATTATCCTGATAATCAACAAAATATGCTTAAAACTCCACTAAAACACACTGGAATCACTTTGCCTTACATTTTGCTTTGTTGTGATTTTTCTCATAAAATTGTGATATTTTTTCCTCAAAAACAATTACGACTTTTTTCTCGAAACATTACAACTTTTTTCTCGTAAAATTGTGACTTTTTCTGTCAACATTGACTTTGGACCAGGAGACTGGTGTCCCGTGTGAAACGAGTTATTTATGCTGATTACATAACTAACTAAATTTATGTAGGTTAGTAAATTTACATTAAAAAACATCGGATTTTAACCCAAACCACAATGTTTTTCCTAAACTTACTACCTCATTTTGTTGCCTAAACTTAAGTTTTGTTTGAATCACAGACTGTTTATAAACATGGACGGCAAGTCTCCACTTCCTCTCCTGTACAAAAGTGAAGCCAAACTATCCCGGATACGGGCGCCGCCATCTTGTAATTTTGGACTCTGCACAGTAGCGACCGGGCGGTATCGAAGTCCCGCCCATACACCTGCCCGACCATTTGCAAGTCAATCACAGCTGTCAATCATGACGTTTCACCTCGTTTTTATCATCAAACTATACCTAAAATGACAGAAATTATCTTCGGGAAAATTTATATTGAATGTGAACTTTGAGTTTTTAGTTTGGCCCATGTCTCATCTGCTAACATGGAGGGGGCGGGACTTATGACCTATACCGCAGCCAGCCACCAGAGGGCGATCCAGGTGTTTTAACTTCATTTTTGGGGAGCTGTTGAGCTGTCCATTTTTTATATACAGTCTATGGTTTAAATTCACAAAACTGCGACTGTTGTGGAGTGGCATAGTTTGTTGCGTAAAAAAGTGTAGATGTGAATGAGAACGGGACATAAAATGACACTTGACAATCACAATGACAAGCTTGAAACATGACACGCGAAACATGGCGTAAAGTAACATACTTATACTCATTCCCAGTAGATCACATTGGTCATGTACAGTGACTCATTAAAATACAGATTTTCCACAATATGAGCAATTTGTTTTAACAGTTGCATTTAAATGTGCCTAAATCATATTAAATTGAATAGCTTTAGTCATCATCTATCTATATTTTGACACAAGCCACTGGAGGCACAGGCAGAAAAATGCTCATTAATTTTTAATTTTGGCAAAGCAGTGACTTTAAACTCTGGGAAATGGGGGTGGGGTGGGGGGGGGTCTCAGCAGTCTACTATAAGTTGCTGGCAAATGCAATGCAATGTGTTGTACATGTTGGAATGCAGCTAAATGAAAGGAATTAATCACCCACATTTGTTCCAAAATGTGTTTGGGGTGCATGATTTGTATTCTGAATATGTTAAGGTGGGGGGGAACAAACACATCTTGGAGTTCAGTGTGTTTGCAAAGCTGCCTGTTTACTGAGCATCAGCAAGAACTACATGCAGATGTGAGGTTTTAGAGCTGTGCTAAACTGATGCTTTACACCATGTCTGCTCACAAACCAGCTATCTTCTGTCATTTATCGGGAGTACAACACAGACATGGCAGATGTTCATGAAATATATGGCACCAAATGCTTATCCAGCATCTGACATTGCTAATAAAAGAGAGAGGGAACATTTATCCCACCAGTGACACATTAAAACAATCCCAGATTCTGTTTGAAGAAAGATCCTCCAGGACAACACACAGCGCTCCTCACTTTGTGCATTTAAATCAAGCCGGGTGTTTACTGAAGCATGCCCGTCTGACTTCCCCCCCGCCCTTGGCACCAGCAGTGGGTATCCCTTGGCGGGAAGTGAACACAGTCCAGCACCCGGGATACCGCATGCGCCACATCCCCGAGCTGGCAGCCTCTCGCCAGGCCTAAGCACCACCATCTGACTGCCTTTTGAGTCCAGCGGCTCTGCGGCGGAGACCAAACTCTTGGTAAGAGTCAGTAGGTACAGCGGTCCTGCTGCCCTTCTCGCCGGAGCTCAACAATCTGACTTGTCTAACAAATTGCTCTTAGCAGCTGTTCCCCAATCTGCCTGCTGAGCGGAGTGTTGTGCACTGCTACCACCCCCTCACCCCCCCACCCACTGCTGTGTTTCCGCTCAGACACCATAAGCGTGGCCATACGTGTAGCAGCCATCGGCGGCGAGTGACACAGACATCAATAGCTTGTTCAGTGGCGGTTCAAATAGGGATGCACCGATCCAATATTGATATCGCTGACAATGGGGCCACTCGATTCAATTCAATTCTATGTTTAAGTCTGATAACGTGTGTGCAGGCAGCAGACAGCACGGCTGGGAGATAAACATACATGTCGGCTGTGTGGAGATATTTCATCTGAGACATGTAACTAACTGAGACAAGTAACTAAATCTGCCATTTTGGGCAAAAATAACAGAAGTCTTGGTGAAATATTATGACAAGAACATAGATTTATGTCACTTTGACAGTAAAATGTGAAGTTTGATTGCTGTTTTGACTGCAAATTGTGTGCGCTCTATTTAGATTTGAGATGCATTCAGGTTGAAATTGTGGGAATTTCTAGTTTTTGCCGATTACTTGCACGTCCATATAGACGGAACAGAAACTTATTACGGATCTTTTGATCACAACTTGTTATATTTACGACGTATATAATTGTCTGACTTTGTTGTTAAAGTGCTTTGTAATAAGACATATTTTGGACAACATACAGTTCAAAGATACTGAATGCTGAAGATCCAGTGTTTTCAAAATTGTATAAAATCCCTATCTTCATCTTCATGATTATGAAAAAGTGATTTTTCCTAACCACACCATGTGTTGCCCTCGGTACCGGGGCCGTTTGTTAAGTATCGGATCGGTACTCGGTATCGGCCGATACCCAAAACCCAGGGATCTGTATCGGTATCGGAACAGAAAAAGTCAGACTGGTGCATCCCTAGCTAAAAGACATCTGTAATCATCCACTCTGTGTTTCGCCGTGTCTAGGTTGGACTACAGTGGGATCGCCTTCCTGATCATGGGCTCGTTTGTCCCCTGGTTGTACTACTCCTTCTACTGCTCCCCTCAGCCCTGCTTCATCTACCTGATAGTCGTGTGCATACTCGGGCTGGCCGCCATCACCGTCTCACAGTGTGACTTCTTCGCCACGCCGCAGTACAGAGGAGTCCGAGCAGGTAGATAGTCACATGATGCATGTCTTTATTTTGTACTTTAAAGCTGCTCTAATCCTAGTGGTACCCAACCTGTGGGTCCAGACTCCCTGCAAAGCTTTGGCGACCCCTAGTGGGGGTCGGGGCCTTCTTGATGTTCAGGTTTATGTTATGTTTCTAAATATACAGTTGGCTCCACATTTCATTCATTTATGTGAAGAAAACTAAATGAAATTGCTATTTCTAAAGTTTGGATTATTTATTTATTTATTTTTATTAACACAAAACAAATAACTGTGACTTTCATCAGGGACACTAACATAATTATACAATTAACAGCAAACAACAAACATCACATACTACTTACATACATACATGTACATATATGTGAAGTACTAATTGTAATGTAACAACAACAAAAAAAACATATACATCAATTCAAAATTAAATAGCTCATCCTATAGAAGGAAATAAGATAAAAACACACAAAAAACAACAACAAATAAATATTAAGTTATAATATCATAGAGTAACAGGGTTCAAACAGCAAAACTCACTTTCAAGGTACCTAAACCAAAAATCTCCAGACCCTCGAAGTCTCAACCATCACATCCAGTTTTGCGCTACAGATGCAACTGCGAAAAACAAAATCCACAAAATTCCTTTACACCGGCAGCCATCAAATCAATCCTTGTAAACACAGTGTTTATCCCACCAGCTGTTCACATAATAATTTATAGTTTGTCTGGTGTGACAGCTGCATCATTTCATTTACAATATTGAAAAAGAAAAATTGTTCACATAGTTTGGATTATTATTTAAGATATAAATGTAAAAAAAAAGAAAAAAGAAAGAAAACTCACAGGATAAGGGCACTGTATGACTGTAAAAACATAATACAGAGAATTGTATTAAAAGTTCCTAAAAATAAGAGGAAAACTCACAGGAAATAATCTGCTCAAAATTCATCCAAATGTCTTGTTTTACACAAACTTCCTGCAGTTATTGCATTCAGTGTTTGGGTTAATTGTACAGTTTATAAATGATTCTGTACTTTGATTGTTATGCATTGAATATAATATGGAATATCCAAGAAATACATAGACAATAATGGTGACCATAGTGGTGATGAAAAGAAGGGCAGTGGAAGATCTGCGAGTTCTTGTTGCATTAATGGTATAAAATCTGAGTTTGCTGTGTTTCCCCCAACAAGTGTCCCAAAACAAATGTTAATGCATGTTTCTCTCTCTGTGTTCAGGGGTGTTTGTGGGTCTGGGTCTGAGCGGTGTGGTTCCCACTCTGCACTTTGTCATCAGCGAGGGTCTGATCAAAGCGACCACCATGGGTCAGATGGGCTGGCTGTTGCTCATGGCAACGCTCTACATCACTGGAGCCTGTCTGTACGCCGCTCGCATCCCCGAGAGGTTCTTCCCCGGGAAATGTGACATCTGGGTAAGCAAAGCACTTTCTTCATCACGTTTTTCTCTCTTTGTGTCACTCTCTTTTCACACACATTTAATTTACTCCTTTTCTCTCTTTCCTAGTTCCACTCTCACCAGCTGTTCCACATCTTGGTGGTCGCGGGGGCATTAGTTCATCTCCACGGCGTCTCCAACCTGCAGGAGTTTCGCCACAAGGCAGGAGGGGGTTGCACTGAGGACGGCACTCTTTAACGCACACACACGCGCTGACTCAGTCGTTCACTCACACACATTTTATGGGGAGGCACTAGTTCTAATAATTTGCACACAATTGCACACAGACATCAAACCTAAGACACACACTCTCCCCCCAAACTGAAGACCGACGTGGCTTTGTCTGGTGTGTGTCCGTGTGTGTAACACACAGGGCGGCCTCCCAGGGGGCGCTACTAAAACTGACTGACGAGGGGTTTTTTGTTCTCTCTCTGTCCCTCCGTCTGTCTATCCATCCCCTCTCCTTTGGCTCCGTTGCTTCGACTATAGAACCACTCCAAGATGGCGTGTTTTTATAAATCACATTTTTTGAGACTCTTTCCAGGAAGTATCTCCGTTTTGTTTGGGGAGGCGAGGCGTTCAAAACCTCCTTTCAATAATGCTACATTTTCTCCTGTGTTGAGTTCTGACATTTAAGAGTTTAATGGTTTGATTTGAAAAGAAAGGATAATTGTGGCTTTAAAAAAAAAAAAGACATTTTGAGGTGTTTGTAGAATGCTGTTTTCTAAGTCACACTTTAGAGCATTCAATTATGAAAAAAAAGAAATAATTTCTTCCATGATTGTGAAGGTTGCAGGGTGAGATGTTGGGAACTGGGGTGGGCAGGGGGTTAATAGTCACTTTTAAAAGTTTAAAAAAAAAGAAACTTTTCCATGTAAATAAGATTTCTAAATTTTGGGTTATAGATTTGTATGAAATATATATGAAAAAAAAAGAAAAAAATGTTATAATATGATGACAAGAATAAATAAATATGTTGGATGATGAACTAAAGACGAGGAGGAGAGGTGTTATCAGCACTTGCTCTGTAGAAGTGAAGTGCAATGGTGAGAATGATACGATAATACTGCGGTTTGAGGGAAGCGCTTCAGACAACTTTGTGTAGTCTGTATATAGTCCAGGCATTTTACCCCAAAATGTGGGTCAACCTCACACTAATTACAACAAAAACAAACTGATTTTCTTTCCTTAATATGCTCTTAATGACAGAAAAAAGTCTTAAGGAATTGTAGGAAGGGAACGTTTTGAAAATCACCTAAATATGGTCCGACCAAAAATGCGTTATTATGGATCCCACTTGCTTTCTTGGCAAGACCCGCCCCCCTGATCAGGAGAAAATTAACTCTGCAACGAAATCTCGCGAGATCTGGCAACACAGCTAAGCTAACGTCCGTGATCGCCACAGATTACTATTTTTTTAATGCTAAAAATAGCTGTTAGCTGTGTAGATGTTAGCAAAATGAAATATAAATAAATTGTGCAAATATAACTTTTCATCTATCCGCATGACGTTTACTCCACTTTCAAACGAGACCGCGCCCACTTAGGAGACAGGAAGTGTGTACCATTTCTTATCATTGGCGGAGCTTGTAGTGCCGTATCTTTATAACTATTGAATATCTTTGTTAAAGCCATGATCACTGGATAAAAATAAAAACATGCGCCACCAGCCCCCCATTCGTTTGTCCAAAAAAGAGGGAATTTTGGATATCACTCCATAAAGCACCCAAAAAAAGAAATTCTCCATGTTTTTAGAAATAAAATGTTGTATATTGTTGCTGTTTGGCAGAAACCTCCGATACCTCCGTATTTTGTAAAAACAAATTCATAACTTAATGCTATTGGTCACCTTTTACGTCTGTCATCTGGTTTTACAAATATTTAACTAATGAAAAGTATTTCAAAAAGTGGTTTCGTCTGAGGTAAAAAGCTTAATACAATGTTTTCGAGTTTGCCTTTTTTCATTTCCTGAAAAGTAACAGTATTGGACATACAAGGTTTCTGCCCGACAGCGACGATACATCAATCAGGCTCTGAATGATATATGAACAAACCCTCTGTAAAAACATTCAGAATATAGATAGGAGTATTTTGAAAATACAAAATGAATCCCTTCTAAAGTGTCATCATATTTATGTGATTTTCAAAACTTTCCCTTCCTACAATTCCTTAAGACTTTTTTTTCTGTCGTTAAGAACACATTGAGGAAACAAATAGTTTTTGTTGCAATTTGTGTGAGGTTAAGTTATATTATTACTGGACTAATATGCAAGGAGGAAATATACAGCACATCTGAATCTTATCAAACAAATGGCGACTTCAAAACTCGCTGGTGTTTTTGTCACTTTTCTCACCTAAAAACCTTGAAATACAAAACGAGGAGACAGCAGAACAATATTTATTTTTTCCCCACTTTTGTGTGCGCTCTCGTGTTTGTCGAGCATCACAGATCTCAAATCAGGCCTCACGAATACAACGTTGAACATTTGTGCTTAAAACCAAATCTAAAACTACGATATATACAAAAAAAATCCTCTTGATATGTAGCCATTTCCATTTATCTTCTTACTGTACGTTGTCTGATATGTCTGAAGATAAAACAAATTTCCATGTCACCTATATATAAGTTTATTCTTTTCTATGACATGCCCTGAAATGATTTGTTAAAAACATATCAAGGATAACTTGGAGATATTTTTTTATGAACAAGGCCCCAGAGTCATATATATAATTTTGGTAAAACTGCAGTATTATTACAGTACAGATGCAGTTTATTGTAGTCCTCCTCCTTTGCATACTCTGTCTGAAAACATGTTTTTGATTGGATTTTATTTTAATTTATCCACTGCTGTTTTTTGGTATTATTGCAAGCTTTAATTTCTCTTTTCTTATTTTCTATTATATATCACTGTTTTTTCTCATTTAGCCAGAGATCATGTGAGGTTAGGGCAGAGAGGCCTCTCTCACCCTAAAAATGGCGGGAAAAAAAAAACAAGTGTCGTCTAAAGATCTGATGAAGTTAACTACTTTAAGGGCACATGACCTGCCTCAGATATGTGGACTTTACTTGGAGATTAACAAGGTGAACTTTTTTTTTTTAAGTGTTTTCTGGCAATACCAAAATCTTGCTCCTGCACAATGGAAACACTTCAATTCTGAGCTTATCATGAACTGTATGTCTATGATTGTTTGAAATTTAGATTTGCAAGTTTCTATTGGATGGCAGCCTTTTCTGCACAGGAATTTGAACACAATTTCTCAGTTTTTCTTTTTCTTTTCTGTTTTTATTTGATCTAGTTTATATTAATTTATTTCTCGTGGGGAGCGCATATTGTCTGTTGAAGCACACGTTCCGTTCTGAGGGAGTGTTTGATTGCAATAGACCTTTATATCTGCTGTATTGTTCTAATAAAAAAAAGGTTTTTTTAATCTGTCACTTTGTCTTGTTAGTGATTAGTATGTGCACAACACACATGAACCATAAAGGTACATGATATCATAAGTTGAATAATTTACAAACATCTGCTAAAAAAAAAAAAAAGCAGCATTTGCTTTTCCAATACTTCTATTTTTATAACCAGGCATCAGAATCTTTGTTGCCTTATTATGTACAGCACATAAATTGGTGTAGAAATTTTGTTCCTACACACACACGCACGCACACACACACACACGCACACACAGTGTCTTGTAGTTGAAATATAAAATTATAGTATTAAAACCAGGCAAGACATTGTGATATCAGCTCACAGAGCCATAAAAAGTCATGGTATAGTATGTCATAAATAAACACATTAAAAAATGCCATAAAAAGTCATAGTATAGTATGTTACAAAAAATGTCATCTTATAGTATGTGATAAAAATGACATCAAATGTCTTTGTATAGTATGTCACAAATAATTCATAAAAGTAGTATGGTATGTCTTAAAGTCACAAAAAACGTCATATTAGGCCTAAAGTATGTCATAAAATGTCATAGTATACTATGCAAAAAAAAGTCATAGTATAGTATGTGATAAAAATGCCATAAAAAAAGTTATAGTATAGTAGGCTGTCTTAAAACAAAGTCACAATAAATGTTATAGTAGGCCTAAAGTACCATAAAAATGTCATAAAAAGTAATAGTATAGTATGCCATCAAAAAATGTAATTAAAAGTATGGCAAAAAATGTTTTTGCTGCATTTTTAGCAACCACTGCAATCTAATCCCGTCCGCGAGAGGCAGCAATGAGCCGCAACGTACAGTCTTCCGGAAATCACAACCGGAAAGAGAAGAAGGTACATATTGCATCATTTCCGGTTGCCTCTGCTTTGTTTGTAGCGTCTCCATCGGTTTGCATCCGTGGTTTGTCGTAAGTATTTGCTGCTCTCTGCTAATGTTGTTAAATTCTTCATTAAAATGGTTCATTGTCCGTTTTTAATTTAAACGTACACTCGTTCTTCACAAACACTCACAGTTTCTCCGACTTTTAACGACTTTGGGTAATTCTACAGTTGTCTATATCATTAGCTCTGTTAGCTACTTTAGCTTAGCGGTTAGCATGTGTTCTCTCTGTTGCTCCGTGTTTCAAAGGTTTAGTTATTCCTCTGCCCCATTTGGCGATAATAAAGTGATAATGGTACATGTAATAAGTAATAGTGCTGTATTAATAAAGTAATGCATGTGTATTTTTCGTGCCGGAGGCGAGGCTCCGCACTATGGAAAGTCAATCGTTAGCTGCTGTTGTTAGCCAGCGTTAGCCTCCGGTAATGTTAGCTGCTGTTGTTAGCTGATGTTTCAGTTTAAAAGGTGACCACGTTAACAGGAGATGTAAACCCGAATTTGGCCGTGGTTCATAGTTATAGCCATAGAAATGAAATTAGATTTCTATGTTTATAGCTAATTATTTTAACTTTTAAACATGTATATGTTTGGGCTTTATTTCATATAGACTATTGAATTATTAAAATACCAGAAAGCATGCTACATCGTTGTATATCATAATGGAGATATGAAATGAAGTATATTGTGATAGAATATTTTGGCGATATTGTGTAAAAAATTGTAATAAATGTAATGCCAATAAGAGTGCTGTGCTGATTTGCCGCACCAAAGAGGATCAGACACTGAATTTTCCGTCTTTTA
>JAOVVB010148778.1:253-11873 GCA_028570985.1 Heterobranchus longifilis
CAAGTGCATTTTCACACACAAGTAGGCTACTTTTAATTTAAAATTTTACTCGAGTATAAGTAGAAATATAAATTGTGTAGTTTAATTCATATACATGTCAAGTTTTTTATCTGACATTTGCTGTACGTTATCTGCTGCTGCAGTGGCCGTCACGTGATGCCATGGGGCCCAAAAATACTTTTTTCCCATAGACTTACATGGCGAAAGACATCTATAAATCTGTGGATAATTTTTTTGCATCGTCACAACCCCCGAGAAAAGACTTGTGTCACTATCAGGATTTGATCCATTCAGTTTGATAAGAAGATTGAATTATTTATTCCCCATTCAAGTTAGCCGGAGTGCTAAACTAGATGTAGCCGGCTCCATCGGTGGAAGTCTCTAGCGCCTGCTCTATGGGCCCCATGACAGGAAGTAGTGCCATTCACCCGAGGATTTTTAGAGGCGGTAGTTGAGCTTTTTTGACTTCATGTGCGACTGAGCAGCTTTCATAGGAATGAATGGAGCTCCGCCTCGGAACGCTGTATCCGGTTCTTATTATACGTCCATGGATTAGCCTAGCATGCTGCTTGGCTAATCCAGGGAGCATCAATAAGAGAGGAGCCATCAGCGCCAAGCATAACTGCATTTCCATTTGTTGCAATAAATGGTTAAACCTATGACGAAAGTGATCCTGACTGAATGGGTGTAAATGACACTGAAGTGGAAGGACCATTTAGTTTGAGGCTTTTGTTCAGTTTGTGCGCAACATCTGAAATTAAATCTCTCACTATTTCTCTTTGAGACATATTGACACACACACACACACACACACACACACACACACACACACAGGGGCTAATGAGAGTGTTTCTCAGCCTCTGTTTGGTGGATTAGCACTCTGAGCAGCAGAATGGATCTGATTGAGAGAAGAAACCAGCAGAGGGGTGAACAGAGTGAAGGGGGAGAGTAAATAGCACTGACCCATGGGGGGTCGGCCCCCTTTTCACCAGCTCGCTCCCTGGGAATCCACTCTCGCTCATTCAGGCTGTCCCCCGTGCTCTTCACCTCAACGCACCACTATCTCCCAGCCCTTTTGGGATTCAAATGATATCTCATTAGCTCTTATTGGATTGCAACTTTCACGGGATGCATAGTGTTTCACTTTTTCCTCTTTTACCGATCGATAGAAAGGACACTGGTGTCCGGAATAAAGGGCTCCTTTTTGTTTTCCTCCCTTCATCAACCGTCTCACCTAATTTCTGCTCCTCTTCTTTCCCTCATTTGTTCATTCTCTCACTCCATCTTTCTCTCTCTCTCCTCCTCTGTCAATTCAACATGTTGTGTCTCTCTAACTATTTCCAACTCGTTTCAATACAGTCGGGATTCATCCTCTTCTGTGCCTCCTCTCTCGTCCTCTCTGGCCCCTGTATCCACAGGGAGTCTTTGTCTGGTTCTAATGTACCATTAACTCTCAGTGCTCGTCAATGGCCCTCAGTCCCAAAGGCCACGGAATAACGGAGAGAGGAAGAAGGCAAAACAGTGCAGGGAGAGAGGATAACTTGAGCCAACAGATACTAATTTGGGGTTAACAGGAGACAAACAGAAAATCTTATGGGGTTTTTCCATTGGCACTTTTGGCCGCGCCGCGTTGCACTGATCTGCTTTTCCATTACTAGTTTTAGCACGCTGAACCGCGTCCGGATGGTCCTTCTCCGGAGTAGGACCAAAACGAGTCCGACCCGCCTCCAAGCGGGCTGCGGCGACATCTCGCCGGCCGCAGCCAACCTGTGATGACCCCCCCCCCCTTCTCTGCTTCTCCCCTCCTAAGCTGTGTTGCAAAAAGAGAGAGAGAGTTGAAAAAAGTTTTTAAAAGTCTTGTGCGTTCAGCACTCAGTACATTTGTAGCATCTAACTGAAGTTTGAAATTTAGTTTCTCTCCTGCGTCTCTGTTTTTACTTTCAGATTTCTTCATTTTACCATCACATGTTCGCTTTTAACAGCGGGAGTTGTGTTAAGTTACTACACATTTTCTGATTTTGCTGCTTCCTCAATAACAAGAGATATTTATTGTGACGAATTTAAAGGAAATTAAATGTGTTTTATACTGTTTTACAGCCGATCCTTTGACCTCCATCCTTTGGCCTCGCCAGCTTGTAAATAACAGCAGACGTCCCGATGTAAGAACAGGAATGTATGTGGTAATATCCTACTCCTACATATTTGTGTCATGAGGAATACTTTTTAAAAATACTATGTATACTAAATAAAATGTTTAAAAACACAAAAATGGCCAAAACACAGCTACCATAAAGCCACACCATTGAAGACAGTTCTTCAAGCAGGTAGCCCTGTTGTCATGGAAATGCAAATTCCAGCCACGCCACGCCCATGTGTATGGAAAAGTGACTTTATTTGCGGCCTGCAGAAGCAGAATTCCATTCAACTCATAGTTTTCGACATCTAAACATCCAGCAGTCACCACCACTGTATGCTGATAAAATATGTATTCTTTAAATCCAGGTTAATGAAAGTTCTTCTTAACTTTACTGCCACACAGCCCCGACCCTCACTGGGCTGGCTTACATCATCGTTCTGTAAAAGGTCTGTTTACCTCGGACACATTGAAACACCAAGCCAGAGTTTTAAGATTTACACAGTTTGGAACCCGTTTTGGAAAAGGTCAGTTTTCTGGGAAGGCACTCAAATAATGGCGTATTGTCAATAAAATAAAATAAAAATAACACAAATGTCAGTAATTGTCCATCATAAGACTGACCTGTTGATAATTCCTGTACTGCAGCTTGTGTTCATTTATACAGGGCAAGCACAGCGGACTGACTAAAGTACACACATGAAGGCATGGGACGATATGAACATTTCTTTTCATGAGTGATGGTAAATATCACTAATAACATTTCCTGCAAATATCACAGTACAAAACATATGTTTTCTGTTTAAAAAGTACAAATGTAGGAAGATAGCAAGTCATTTTTTAAGTGGTGAACTTGCGTCTCCAGTCTGATCTGGAGCACACAGCTGATACGTGGTTTGTTTACACTACATACAGAGAACGTCTGATGTACGCAATAGTTGGACGCTTGCTTCCATATGCTTTAATTTGGTATTTTCTACAACAGAGTTTGGTCACATATACACAGAATCTGCAGTGGTAGACTATGTGAACGCTGTAGGGAGAAGGGCGCATCTTCCACTCTGTTTTTGTTTCGTTCCGCTAATCGATACATTCGGATGATGTCGTCATAAATTAAATGTTTGAAGTGTTTCTACAGATATACCTGTCTTCAGCTGAACAATGACAAATTGTTGTCCATTGAGCTCAACTAACTGAACTAAGCCAACTAGCATGCTACAGCTGATAATAGACAACAACTGGTGTGCTACCAAAACTTTCTGGGTAAAACTCGTCCTCCAGAATTTCTGTAGTAATAGATATAAATATTTTGACATGTTTGGGTTTAAAGAGAATATGTATAAAAATAAATTGTATAAATATATATTTATATTCATGAATTGTAAAATTGATTAAATCCACCCCTCACAACTGGTGATAGATCAATAGCTACCGTTTTAAATCTGTAAAAGGGAGCAGAGACAAGAGGGGAAAGCAAGAGGACAAAAGGGAAGCCATCGGACAGGGTGAGACGGAGCGTTGATACACAACAGGAATGCCAGCAGCCGATAAACCAGGAGCCGGCCACAGGGGTCACACACCCGGCAGGTGGAGAGAAGAGTGAGTTAAGTGAAGGAAATGTGGATAAATGCAGAGGTGAGATTGTGAGACTGAGCTGTTGTACAGGGTGTCCAGGAACTTAGTGTGCTTCCTGTTCCTCCACAGCGCCACAAACCAGCCGTTCCACAGGGGAAGTGGAAATGAAATATCTTGAGAACTATAGATGGATTGGGACAACATTTTGGACAGACATTCTTGGTTATTAGTCGATTAATCTCATGTCACCATGAGGTTGACATTTAGGATTTTGTGCGAAATGTCTCAGCAACTACAAATGGATTGCCAGGAAATGTGTGCACATTCAGAATGAATTGTAATAACTCTGTTGATCGCTTAACTTTTCATCTAGCACCGCCACCACTATACTTTGGTTTATGACTAAATAATGAAATTTCCATTGGCCTTAGCTCTACTTTGTGTTTACACACGCACACACACACACACATGGAGCAATGGCATTCTAACAATCACTATACTATATCTAATTAACAGCCACATGCATTTAACCTAGCAGGTGCAGAATCCAACAAAGTATGCTAACGAACTTCAAAATCACCAGGTAAATTAATTAACTAATACAAGAACAGACTTAAATGAACTGATAAACATAAACTCACAGGTCTCACAGACGCACACACGGGACCGTAACTGGTCAATTAATCTCTGGATGGCAACCACTCGCTTCTTTCCTTTTCACTCTCTGAGGTGGCGCCCAGCTGTATCAAGCACCTGCTTCAAATATCCGGAGCGCGCTCCAGGTGATCAGCGCAGATAGACAGCCTTTTTTAGGTTACACTATGAAATCGGGAGATTAGAGGGGAAAATTATCAATCGGGCACAGCGGTAGAAAGGGTTAAAAATCGGGAGAACCCGCAAAAATCAGGAGTGTTGGCAGCTAAGCAACTACTACAGCCACTAGAGGTCGCCGCCTAACAACGAACGTCCATATGGGGCATTAATAAGCTACGCCTCCTGGCTCACAATTACGTGGGTTATCTACAAATTACAGTGCTTTTTTTTTCGTATAACTACGAACAGTGAATGAGAACAGCCTGAATAACTACACCAAATCATCACTTGACTCAGGATCTGTGCTGCTGGTTCGGCTGTACTCACCGGGTTTAACAGTGTCTCCATTGTGGCTCAATGGCACCGTGAACGCCCATTTTTGTTGTCGGCCAAGTTCCTCCAGTGACTCGAGGTCCGTCATTGTTTTCCTGTGATAGTTACTTTTCTTAAAGTGCAGAGTTTTCATCTCATTTGTTTCTTTTTTCTGATAGTGCCTCTGCATCCCTTTGATCGTGGCCTTCAGCTCCGTCTTTGTATCTTCATTTTCTCTCTTCAGCTGTTCGATTGTCTCTTTGAGCTCTTTTGCTTCTCTTTTGTGATTCGCCATCATTTGATCCAGCGTCTCACACTTTTTCTTAAAGGCTGCCGTCTCTTGCTCCTGTTCCTTCACTCTTTCCTCTAGCACTTCCTTCTCCACATCATTGCTTTGCTTTGTAGCTTTAATCACATCATCTTTCGCATCACATTGTTCACTCAGGCTTGTTATCATGCTGTCTTTCTCCATAATGACTTGTCTGAGCTGCTTGTTCTCCCCCGCAGCCTCCACTAATCTTCTGCCAATCTCTTCTTCATAGTCTTTATTTTTCCTCTCTTCTGACTCCCTCGCAGCTTTAAGAGCTTCAATCTGCTCATCTTTCTCTTTAGCTGTTTTAATCATGTCCTCTACTATCCTCTCCTTCTCCTGCACTGTTTGCCTCAGCAGATCATTTTCCCTGCTCGCCTTCTTGAGCTGTCTTGCTTTCTTTTGGGAAATTTGATCCAGCTTCCTGTTGCTTTCTTGGAGTTTCGTAAAACTACGCAACAAGTGTCCAGTATCATTCCCCACCTCTGTTTCCTCAATCTTCGCCAGCAGTTCCCTAACCTGAATATCTCCGACCTTGTTTGAGTTATCAAAAACATGGTATCTATTCCCACATTTGTCCACCAGCCACTGAAGGGCCGGCCACCTCTCGATGTGCTCCTCAACGGGAGTGACTCCCAGTTTGTCTCCCCACGTGAACAGCACGATGACTCGAGTCCAAACCCAAACTCCAAGCAAGCTCAAGTGTTCCTCCGTTTTCAACCGGTCCGTTTCAGTGAAAGTCTCATCGCTGCGTACGACCACCAGGACAGCATGGGGAATGGGGGCACACAGAGATGCACTGTGGGTAATCTGCTGTTGTACTTCCCGTGGAGTGTCCTCTGAGCAGTATCGCCCATGCCAGCCAGGAGTGTCAACCACAATGACTCGCTTTTTGTGAACGTCACCCCGTCTCTCAGTGCACCGTGATGTTGGACGTCCGGCAGGAAATACTTCCTCTCCAAGAATGTTGTTTCCAGCCGAGCTCTTCCCAACCTGCTTTGGTCCCACGATGAGAACTCGAAGCATTGAGATCGGAGGAGACTCTCCTGGATTTAAACCAAAAAAAAGATCAGGATTTAGGCAACAATATTATTTGGGAAGAATCTCATGTTTGGATGCACTTTGAAAAATGCAACGGCAAAGGGATCATTAGGACAGGTGAGGGGTACCCAAACTCTTTCAAAAGGGGAAAGTTTTGTGTCAAGAAACTTTAGTTATTTGATATTACTTGGTAGAACCATAACATTGTTGAGTTAAACCTGCAATGACAGGCAGAAAAAGGTGACCGATGCGAAAACGTGAATGATTCTATAGAGCCAGTGTTTGGTTTGTCCGTTCTGGGCTACTGTAGAAACATGGAGGTGCAACATGCAGACAGACAGTGGACCAAGCAACTCAGAGTCATTTCCTGTATCTGTGTCACATGTGTTTATCTATCTATCTATCTATCTATCTATCTATCTATCTATCTATCTATCTATCTATCTATCTATCTATCTATCAGCAGACATGAATCACTAGCTTTCATTTGGAGTTTTAAGTCAATATTCAATCTCCTCTGTTTTTTGTTTTTCTCCACCAACTACTGAGGGAAATATCTAGCTTTTAAGCTTTTTGGGGTCGTGGCTATAAGGTAACTCTAGACGATTTGCCAAAGTCTCGTGAGATGGGTAAGGTTAGGTGTAAATCTCAGATGGTTAAGATTTGATTGTATGGTTAGGCATTAACCTCGAATGGTATGGTTAGGTGGTTGGGAAATCAATCTTGTGTAAGTTTATGCCCGTTTTTGCCATTTTTTTGCAAATATACATTACACAAGGTCATTTGAACCAGTGTTATTATAAAAAATATTGATAGATTAAGTGATGCTTACCCATTAGAGATCCGAGTGCACTTCTGGCCATCTGCACATTCATTCTCCTCAGAATCGCCCTCTCTTCTACCTTTTTCCTTTCACTCTCAGTGTTTCTAGAGACTTCTTCATTTGTAATCACATAACCAACCCCTCCTGCATTTATGTTTCCTGCAACCATTGCATCAATCTTCTCCAAAAGTTCTGCAACCTGAGCATCATCATCTTCTCCCCAAATGCTTGTATCTAAAAGGTGGTATCTTTGTCCACACCTCTCCAAAACCTCTTTGAGAAACCTGCGTCTTGCAGTGTAGCCTTCAACGGACGACCCTCTCAGTCTCTCACACCTGGTGAATATTACTATGGTGTTTCTCCACACTTTGTCATTAAGCAGCTCAAGAGGTCCCTCGAGTGTCCACTCCCTGCCTCGGAGAGGACTGATGGGTATGACCATGAGGAAGGCGTGAGGACCTGGCGGGCACGTGGCCATGCAGGCCGCCATGTTGTCTTTCACCCGGCCGGGGTCTTGGACAGAGTAGTGGATCCATCTTTCAGGGCTGTTGACGACAATAACTCTACGGCCATCGTCAAGAACGCCCTGTCTCCTAACACACATCTTCACATCTCTGCTGATGTCAAACATCCGTCGGCCGAGGATGGTGTTTCCTGTCAAACTCTTTTCCAGCCAGTCGTACCCCAGGAGGACAATCCTCAGCTCCTGAAGACAGCGTTTGTCTCCTGGCGGCAGACAACATTATTCAGCATCAGCGCAAATCAGGGTTATTATAAGAAACAGACTGAAACAAAAGTATATTGTTTGGATAAAAAAAAATTAAAATTAAAATTAAAAATTAACATCAAAAAAAGGAGACAGCATGAATTTCCTGTTTCCATTGCAAATATGCAATGCATTCTCATAAACAGGTCATATAATGAATACGAAAATGTATGCACAACAGATTGTAGATATAATACACGTTCCGTGTTTCCGTTTTAAATACATGTGCCGGTCACGTGATGCACATGTCATTAACGGCATGATTAACGTTGTGAAACGGGACTAATTCGGTAGGTTTAGACAAGAAAACGACTTGGTATGGTTAGTAAAAAAAAACATGGGGATTGGCATTAAAATCCCTACTTCCATGTTCTATTTTAAATACATTTACAATACAGTTGCTTGATACACATGGATGAAATTAAAGTGGTATACCTATATACGAATTACATTGCATTACTTTTCGTAGTCAATGCTACGAAGAAGGAATGAAAACAGCCTGAAATATGTCATATCACAGTCCTGCTATAACGCAGGTCTTGTAAATGCTAACTATGAAAAAAAAAAAACTTATATCAGAAGTAAAAGCTTATTAACTATATTTAATAGATTTATTCAAATATTTACAAATTTGGAAGGATTTTGGAATCATTTTCTACTGAATTTTGAAGGAAATTGAAAGTTCATTCTGGACCTTGGAAACAGGACTGTGTTGTGATTGTTTTGTTATTTCCACAGGTCAAGAATTAACTTCCAGTCTAAACTTGTAACCCAGAATGGATGAGAAGTCCTTAAAGAAGTCAGAACATGATCTGGGCATACTCCATCTGCTGATCTGATGCAATTACAACTGGAGACCGTGCTGGGAGCTTGTTTAATCGGGTCTGTGTTCCTGTTTGCTCTTCTTTGACAATCATAAAATTATATAACTGTCAAAAGACACATTTTACATACTCATAAATTGATGAAAGCAAATGTAAATCAACAACATACCTTTCCGTGTCTGTGGTCGGCAGCCCACTGAAACCTTTCCTTCCATCTTTTATTCTGTCAAATACTTTTTTCACAGTACATCTGCTGTGCTTTGACTCAGTTTTCTGTCTGATAAGTAGTCAAAGTCCAGCCAACCCAGCCATGCATATAACTCTAAGGAGAGATAACAGATGTAATTATCACAAACAGTACTAAGTAACCACTGTATTTAATGCCAGGGACTGAGCTCACTGTGCGTATAATTTACTAAAATGTTACTGGTCATTGAAGGCACTGAAAACATGTTTTCTCAGTCTTTATATGAGTGACATTAGGTCTACAAAACATTCTGTCAAAGTTAGATGAATATTGATTATTTCACATGAGAGATTTCTGTATTTCTGTTTGTAACTGTGCTCTCCTCTCCGCTACAAGTTGGATGGGCCTCAGTTGGAAAAATGTGTTCCCACACCTTCTTAAACATCAAATTCAAGGACTTTTCAGGCCTAATTCCCTCAAATTCATGATCCACGGCATAGTTTGAGACACAGATCAAGGTTACTGTTATAACTGTCACAATACGTGTGAAACAATGACTCAACTGCAGGAGACATGCAGACAGCAGAGCGTAGCCTATTTTCTAAGAAAATATCAAAATAACTTTTGATTTTTATTCTTGCACAAACTATATAAATTCAAGCACTTTCATCAGTGCGTTCCAATAACCATACTACCATAAGTATGCCAGAAAAAGATTTAGTATGTCTGAATACATAGTATGTCAAATGCAGTATGCCAAAAATACCAGGATGTCCTACTACATCTGGTCGCATTTTGTAGTATGCAGAATGCTTTTCTGGCTATTCTGACCCAAAGGGGGTCAAAGTTTAAGGAGCCATGTTATGACAAAGAAGTATGTCCCAATTGTACTGAAGTACATACTAAAATTGAAAAGAAACAGAAACTTAGCTTTGAATGTTGCTTATTTAGTCATGAATATTTGATACTGTATTTAAAAAAAGTATAACTTGAAACAAAGTTTTCAGGGGCTTTAAAGAAAACAAGTCAGGCTATTTGAACAGCAAGTACAGCGTTAACAAAAGCAAGAATCACACTTTTTCAGCTTCCTCAGAAAGCCTTTTTATTCAGGTTCAAATTCAGAGTTAATGCCACAGCTGTTGCATTGCCAGTCTGTAAAAGAGTCCCTGAGTCAGAATTAACTCGATTCAGTGACTGTGCAATAGTGCACATCATGCAAAAAGTAATTGACTACAGTAAGAAACCATGATTAATTACAAAGTTGGAAAAATGCTTCATAAGCATCATCTGCGACTACGGCCTTCTGTCTGTGGCTTTAATTAGAAGAGAGGCAGCGCTGAAGGCATTTACAGCTCCGAACCTGAAATGCGAGCTACTATCAGGGATAACCTTTGCCGATTATTTTGTGAAACTCGTTTAAATCTTCTTCTGCTGTAGCTTTTCCATCAGTGGTGCATTTGGTTGTAGCCTGAACGCAAAAGGCCCGTCATTCAAAAGAACTATTGCAAAAGAACAGAAGAGCATCGCTGCCATTTCTAAAAGTGAAACATCATACTCAGAATTTACATTATGTACATATTTATACAGAATCTCAACATACTGTCACACGTCCCGTGACTATATATCCAAAATGTCCTCAGGACGTTTGACGGACAATTGGGTAACGTGTCATTCAAAAGGTCTACTGCAAAAGAACAGCTACGTACATCTCTACAGTTCTCTAAAAGTGAATGTGACATTCATCATTTACCATATGTACATATTTTCAGTTTACACTCTACATACTGTCACACTTCTTGTGTGACTTTCTATCTTAACGAGAAATTGTGGATGTGTCATGATGAATAAAGGAGGATGGATGTAAATGTGCTTCTGCAGAAATGGAGGTGTTGATGGATGAGAAAAGATGGAGGGAGTTTGTTTTGTGTGGATCCTGCTACCCCTGCCCCTGGAATCACGTTATATTTGTTGTATCTGAACTGCTGCTGTGCAAACAGAGAAACTCACACAAATCCAAATAAGTCAAAAGAGTAAGTTGGTTTGTGATTAAATCCTTTAATATTCTCAAGTGTTTTAATCGAAGAAAACATAAAAATAGCCTTAGAAAACAAAACAAAAGCTGACGCAAGAAGTGCCACTAACTCAATTATCTTTGAGATTAAAAAAAAAAAAAAAAAAAAAAGTCATTACGTCGTGTCAATTTGTAATGTTTGATTTCATTGGAGACCTCAGGAAAAAAAAAACAACAACCACAAGTTACAGTTCTTTACTGAATAAAAAACATCCAGTGTAAAAAGATTTTTTTTCTCAAATACTAGTCTGAACTTCTCAGTATCCTTTCTGCTTTGGAAAATGTGATTTACTGAAATGACAGGATGAGTTGGACTGCATTGGTATCTGATCAGATCTCTCGAGGAAAAAGATAACAGGCCAAGATACTAAAGCTATTAACACATTTGCGGTAAAGGAACTCAAATTATCTTGTAAAAATGTGAATGGATTATGAACAAAGCTCTTAGTGCATTTTCATTTATTTTTACTTCTGAATGTTAAAACTTTAGAACAAGCTGCCTGGCAACTAATCTCAGCAACTCGCTTGCTACGTATACCGGAGGGCATTTTTCAATTTTCAATCCTTCAGGGGTTCAGCTAACGTCTACATTTTCACACAAAAATTAAGCAGCACTGTCTATTAAGGCTTGCATGAAATCTGTCTGGGTTGAGATAACTACAGAGGGGAAGTACACAACATTTTGCTGCTGAGGAGTGAAAAATTAAAACCAACAAAATATATGATTAGCACTACATCTGGCACGGGGGGTGGGGGGGGGGTGG
>JAOVVB010148798.1:0-25996 GCA_028570985.1 Heterobranchus longifilis
GTCTACCTGCCCAGGGACAACAGATGAAAATTAGCTGTTAGCTAACTATAAAAATAAACAATAAAATAAAATAAATAGTTCACATAGTTATAGTTAATAATAATACTTGTTTTCCATCCTAAATGTGTGAAGGTTGAATTACTGCGAGCTCAGGTGGCTCAGAAGGATATGTTCATCTCAGAGCTTCTGGACAGAATTGCGATCGTGGAGTGTGAGGTAAGACAAATACGTCACTGTGTGTTTACTGCTTGTTGACTGCTTGTTTTAGTTTTGGTGTGGTGTACTGCATGGCTACAATTAGGGGTGTCACAAGTTCAATTCTAAATTGAAAATCGATCGAAATAAGCTTTCAATTTCAATTATCGAAATCAAAAGCAGGATCGGCGATTTAAATAAATTATTTTAATTTGACCACATGGCATTAATGTGGTACATTCCCCCCAAAAAACATGGCGGCCATATCACAGTTGATATCATGTAGCCTATCGTTTTAAAGAAGAATTTTAAAATGTGAATGGTAGTTGTCGGGGCATAAAACCAACGGTCTGTCGCTTAACAATTGCATAGCCATCAGTGCTGGAAAAAAAAGTTGAAATCGAAAATCGTATTGAATCATGACCTTAAAATCGAAAGTCTAATCGAATCAATGATTTGGAGAATGGTGACACCCCTAGCTCCAGTATAGATGACTGTCTGGGCTGCTGAGCACGCAATATCCTGAACTTGATCCTGAATGTCTGTGTGGTTTCCTCGTGTCACTGCACCTATCTCGTCACTTTCACATGTGACTGTGGTCCTTTGCATGTACCTGACCTGACAGTGTTGTTTCCTGTTTCCCTTTCCCAGAATAATGAATTAGAAGACAAGCTGAAGTATTTTATGTGCACACAGAATAGACCACGAGAGGTTTTGGATACCAGGGAGATAGGAGTAGGCTGCGATCTGCTCCACAGGTAAGAAGCAAAGCTAGGGAAATATATTTAAGTAGCATCAGGTTATATTTGGTGCTTCATTTGGAGGTGGTTTCTCACTCTGATGTCTGACTGTGCATCTGCAGACGTGAAGAAAAAAGGCATGATGTTGAACTTCCTATTCTGTATGAATCAACTCATCTCCATCACATCCAACACTCACCACCTATTCAACTACCACCACCACCACCACCACCACCAATGAAACCTCCATCACCCACTCTACCTCCATCCTCTACAAAACCTCTTTCCCCCACACAACCTTCATCCCTGATACAACCTCTTTCTGCGATACAACCATCATCCCCCCCTCTGTCCCCCACAAAACCTCTGTCCCCCACACAACCTCTGTCCCCCACAAAACCTCTTTCCCCGACTCAACCTCTTTCTGCAATACAACCTCCACCCCCCCCTCTGTCCCCCACAACACCTCTGTCCCCCACACAACCATCATCCCCCCAAAAACCTCTTTCCCCCACACAACCTTCTCCTACATCTCCCATTCACCAGCCATTCCACTATCTAACAACGCCCACCCAACCACGGACGTTCAAGGCTAATAACCCTCCACCCAGCAGACTGGAGTCCAGTTTACTGAGGTACACTCCCGTCCAGTACAGCCGCTTCCTGTCCAACTCCTCTGTACCGAGTGGGATGTTCCCCTACACCCGCCCGTCTGAATCTGAGCCTCACGTGAGTCCAGTCCAGTCCGGGAGAGACGAGGTGGACGCGCGATCGAGTCCCGAGGAATCCGCTTCTTCCCCGTCCTCGTCTCGACCAGCATCTAGAGCACCTCAAGTTTATACGCCATTCATGAAACTTATGGAAATAACAGCAAACATGAACATAGAGTGATCGTGAAGTAATAGTTTGACATTTTTGGGGAAATACATTTATTCGCGTAATTGCCGAGAGTTAAATGAGAAGATTGATACCACTTTTTGATTGTAACTCTGAAGCTACAGCCAGAAGCTTGTTAGCTTAGCTTAGCATAAAGACTGAAAACAGGGAGGAAAGAGCTAGTCTGCAGGCTTTGTCCAAAAGTAACAATCTCAACCTACCAGGGCTGTCATTTTTTTTATTCGAAATTGCATTTGAACGTGAGAAAATATTAAATATTCAAACTGTAATGGCCTAGCCTGGCATCACCAGACTAATTCGAAATGCTAATTAGTCCGGGACCTCTCAATTGATTTTGGATTTCCAAGGCAGACCCATGGCCAGACCTCTGGATAGAGCTGGATTATGTGCCGGCCATTAAGTTTCGTGTTTAGTTTGTGGTGAAAGTGTTTCGTGCCTGGTGTGCTGGACGGACATTCTGTAACTACATACTAGCATGTGGCACCTTCCTTCCGTAACTACATTCTAACATGACGGTCCTCTGCCAGTCATCGTCTTAAACCCGCCTCATATGAAATAAATGATTTATTGGATCAAATGCTTGGATGTAAGATATGTGTTTAAATGGGAGAGAGTCCAGACTGAGTCTGCTAAGAGTAAATTAAACTCTGGCTCAGCAGATAAAGGATGGTTCCCGGGCTAGTAATGACCTGTACAAATTCTGAATTTACAGTCTATATGCACAACAGACCGTTTGCAGAGGTTACTCTTGAAATTTACTGTCAGCTTGACCTATTGCACGCCCTATTGACCTATCCTTAATAAATACAAATGAGAGACTAGTGAGCAAAGCCGTGCTGACCAGATAATCACGACACCGAAGCATCTGCAGCATGTGGATGTATTTTGTGTTCTACACCGTAGATGGCAAGAAAGACCAGTTTTTGAAAAAGCATCTGCCTACTCTACAATCACAATGAATCTGAGGACTCACCTGATAGCTGCAGCCCGAGTGGCAGTGGAGGCATCAGAAACAACGTCTACTACAACCTTGGGTGACTGCCTACTTTTTTATTTTACCACATATCCTCACGACCCACGCCAGAAGCTCGTAAAAAGGCCACCACCCATAAGATATCAAGATTAACATGCAGGGATGTGTGACCCATGGGCTTTGTTTCAGGTCAACGTTTTCAGGAGAAAGACAGAGCTGGAAGTTCCAAGTCTCACCACAATTTTAACACAAAGTGGGGCTGCATGTATGAGTTGTAATTTGAACTAATTGTGTGTGAGTTTAAATTTGCTCTAAATTGACTTTTTGAAAAAGTGACAGTCCTACTTCTTACCAGCAGCACTAAAGCTGGTGGGAGAAGTTTAACTGAAGTGCTACAATTCACCATTTTATGGGGGTTATATGAGCAACTGTGGAGACTTGAGTCACTGATCGCTGCCGAGAAATAGTCCGGTCCAGAACCCCCCCATCAAATGGCAAGTTGATGTTTTTACACTTGGATGGATCGCAAAAGAAATTAGCAAATTAATTAGTGGGCTTTGGTGCTGGTCTGCAAATTTTGACACCTTGGACAAATCAGAACAGGCTAGTAATTTCCCCCCGTTTCCAGTCTTTGTGCTAAAATATGTAGCTGCAGTTATCTTAGCATAATCTGCATGTCATGACTGTACACTTATATGTTGCTGTGGTTAACGCTAAGCTAACTGCAGTTACAGTCCGTGGTACTGATCCTCTCTTCTAACTCTCTGCAAGAAATCAAAGCTTATTTCCTAAAATGTTGAACAATTCTTTTGAGCTCAGTTGTCTTTGGTCTTATTTTCACTGCTGGTTATCTTTAAAAAAAACCCCATCATGATGCAGATGCATATTAGTCATTTCTCTGTCATGTTTTTTGGAGAACATGATTCTGGTTGATGATGTAAAGTCTTATGCAGGTTTTCAGCCATGTTTCCACGTAGCACTATTAATGATAATAAAATGTTGCTTGCTGTAGGGTGTAAATAATGCTCTGTATAAATATTTTGTAAGTAATGTACTGAAGGATTATATTTGTTTACACTGAATGCAGACTACTTATGTTGCTCACTGAGCTATGAGCATTCAGTCATAAAGGTTGATATGGTTATTGTGTGTATATATTCCTATCATTTTATATTGGCTCTGTACAAATTAAATGCATATTATTTTGTTATTGTCACCTTATGTACAAAATATTTATTAACATGCTTTGTGCCTTTGTGAACAGCCTACTATCTGATACTGGTGGTGGGAATTCATCTCTTTAAATTGGCAACAGGGTAATATAGTAATATAATATAAAGTAAATGTATATGTGCTATTGATATGACTGTTCAATCACTTTAAAGATATATTGACCTTACTGAGGTGACTGCCATTCCTGAGCCACAGGCACAAGTATTATCCAGCTGCTGTCTGCACTGCCACCACTGTGTTTGAAAAAGCTTTATGATGTGCCTTTTCCTCAACAATGCACACTGAGACTAATGATAAGAGGCCAGCATATGTTTGGATAATAAAGACTTTACTGTACACAGACATCCTGATTGTGTCAGCACTTACATACTGTGCAACCTCACACATTTTCTAAAGCCTGAAACCATATATACATATGACTACTTCATTGTTCATTGATGTGAAGCACTCAGTCTGAATTTATGAAAGCTGGAAAGAAACACAATGGGGCTGTTTGTATTCCTTCCATTTCTAATGAATCAATTTCACACTTCACACACGCAGAAACACTGAACTCCAGAGAACCTGCAAAAGCTCAATGACTATATTTTAGTAACTGTCTTTCACTGTGGGCAGACTGTATTTTCAGGGCTGTTGTTTATTGCATTTACAGTAAACTATATACACAGGCTTCAAAATGCAAATCTGTAGTTGCCTAGTAAAACTCAGCTATTTCACTCAACCAAAATCATTTTTATATGTTGTGCAATCAGAGTGAGGCAAGACATGACGTCAGTGCATTTGTTGATATTAGTACAAGAACATTTGTAGATTAGCAAAAAAACGCTTTCCAAAGCTGTGAATATAATAAAACAAAGAGGTAAAAAATAGACATTTGGCAGAATTAGGATCAGGATTACAAGGACACCCCCCAAAGTGTGCAGTCAGTGATATTATCAGCAAAGTACATCCAATCCTGTGCTTCAGAGCACACTACCAAGTACACATGATACATTTGTATTAGTTTGTGGGATTTTGATTATGAGAGGGTGAGGGTGGAAAAAAAATGTAAGAAAGTCATAAATGTTTTATGTGATGTGAGTTGGTATATAGGACATAAATGCCTAATGCCACCACACACTTGACCTTTCACCTTTGTGTAGTGCAAAAGGGCAAATGTTGCTCAGTGCTCACAAAGCCACAGCATCATTTTTTTCTTAACAAATGTTCAGAGAAGCTGCTGCATACTATTTTAAAATTAACCTGGCTAACTGAGTAATCCTGCATGGTGCAATACCCCTGCCTGGACTCTAGTTTCTGGAAGGCAGGTGTCTGACTGATAGACACTGTATTCAGAACCAACATTATTACACTTTCCCATAGTGGGGTATTTTATTTTATTTCTTTATTGTTTACTGTATGACCTGTGAACAAGTGGGCACTTTTGCAATAAACTAAAGTGGCATTTTTTGCAGGCATGTTTTTTGTTTTATATTTTGTTCTAATTTTGTATCACATGTACATTATCAATTTGATTTTTTTGCGGGTTTTTTAAACTTCTATTTCTAAGTTGCTTTAGTTAACTAAATGTGATTTCTCCTTATTGTAGCTTTGCTGTAGTTCAGCTTCTTAATGTGGAAGTAAGGAGTAGAAGTGAATGGTAGCTTGCAAAGCGATGCTTTCAAAGTGACTTCCCCAACACTGGACAGAAAGGACACAGCTGTAACCTCTTGTTGAAGTTGGGTCATTGTGTTGTTGCGCTGAATGAGAAATGGTTTGGCACAGTGGCTGGGAAACATCCGGACTGGGAAATGCAGCTATGGAAAATCTGAGTCTGAAGCCTGTTGAGACTGACTGCACTGATTGCAGAGAATAAATACATATTTTATATAAAGAACTGTCAGAACATTACAGACAACTCTTTGAAATCTGAAGTTGCTGCTGATGACTGCATCTGACCCGCAGAGGGCAGCACAGCACCTCCACTGGCTGTGATCTGCAGCAGAGGTGCAGTACACTATCCGGCACAGAGGGGGCGGCAGAGCTGCACCACACATGTTTGATTTCCGCACACGAAGAAGAAGAAGACCCCACTTTGAAATTTTTGTCTCATCATGTGTTGATAGAGTGGACCTGCTGTTTTTAGAGGTTTCTAAACCTCTCTAACTATAAAAGAGTCGGTTAACAGGTATAGTTTGGAGCTAGTTAACGTATGAATAGAGTTTGTATGTTAAAAGTGAGACGTTAGCTCCCGCTGTTTGTGAATGGCTGTAAGTTAGCTAGCGTTAGCTGTCAGTAGCTAACAGTGATGTCCTCTCCGTGGACAGAGCGCCAGGGACAGGTAGGAGACCTGAGAAACCACAGCAAAGAAGAGCTTCAAGAGCTGCTCCTGCGACAAGAGAAGATACTCAATAACAAGTAAGTTCGCACTATTAGCCCCAGTTTGTGCCTCCCGTGTACATAACGTTTTATGATACAGAGGGCTAAAACTAGTGCTGAGTTCACACGAGTTTGATTAGCTGTAATGAGAGCTGCTCCACCGTGACTGAGCTAAACTGACATGATGCTGGTTTCCTCTACAATATGTGTTTACAGAGTACAGATATACAAAATCTGTTTAATAATATATTATGAACTAAAACAGTGTTGTAAACAGGGTTGGAAATTAGCACCAGCCAATTGCTGATCAAAAATGCAAGTGGTTTCTATATTTGCTTCACTCACCAGCCAAAAAACAAAACCCATGTTAATCTATTGAGTGGCTGGTATATAATCCACCTGCATGGTTGTAAATAAGCATAAGGTTCTGTGTGGTTTATCTCAGTCCTTCTTGGACCAACTGATGGAAAAAATGTTTCAGATTGAAAATAGTGCAAAGCTTTACAATGTTTATGATGCAGAGCCTATTGTATACCATGCTGCACGATGATTACAACTTAGCTGGACTTAAATGCACATGCATATTTATTATCTATCTCTAGTTGTAGCTTTAAATAGAGTTTTTCCTTAAGAATATACACACAGATGTCAGCGTCCAAGCCAGTTTCAAATGTGACTAATATGTCAATAGCATGTCGAGGGTAATATTTATTTGTATTTATTTTTACTGTGGAAGGAATAGACTGTGGTCAAAATAATGCTGCACAACTATTATTGTTATACAGCAGTATTAGACCAGAATATACAATACTACTGTAGTATGATCATACAACAAACGATTTGAATGTTGGATGAGACATTATTTAAGCCAAAATACAGATGGGTGAAAAAAAGAAAAAAAAAAGAATAAATGAATGGAGAAACATAACAAATGCATGATTTCATACAGAGTCAGTAAATGGTTTCATAAATATGAATATGATGTGAATCAAATCCTACCTCAACCCAACTGAACACCTATGGGAGAGTTTGGAGCGACTCCACCATCATCAAAGCACCAAATTAGAGAATAACTTTTTTATATAAGGGTGTTCATTCATTAGACTTCAAGAGTCTTGCATCTGTCTGTCCGTACGTACATACATACATACATACATACATACATACATAAATACCATTTAAAGTTTGTTTGTTTGTCTCCAATCTGTATCTTGAATGATGTGTGATTCAAAAGTGTTTTGAATATAGCATCAAATGATGCGTTTGTGTTGTTTGTAGGAGGTTTTTACAGAGTCTTCCTGACAAAGGGAAAAAGATAAAAGAATTTGCAGAGAAAGTGCGCCTTGCCATCGAACACCACGATGAAGAGGAGAGGAGAAAGAGCTTGGTGTCTGCTGCCAGGACAGAGTTACAGTCCAAGTACCAGCACGCTTTCACTTTGCAACAACGTGCTGTCGCCGACGCACCAGCAGCCTCACACCAAAACAGGCAAAGTGAGGCTGCTGCCGGTGATGCGGCACAGGAGAGGAAGTCCTCACCTGTCGCAGCTCATGTGCAGGAAAAAAACGCTTTGGACGAGCAACAGGACCAGTTTGTCTCTGGAGCGGCCGCTGGTGAAACCATGGAGACGGCTGCCGCTGGGGCCTCTCTGAACTCTGATGAGACAAAAGAGGGTGACCTTGTGGAGGCCTTGGAAAGGGTCAGACTGACTGAAACTAGTACTGGTTTCAGTAGTGAGTCCAAAGACCCATTAAACAGCACAGCAAGAGACAATTACTTTCTCAGAAAGCAGATACCAAAAAAGCCTCACTATGTAACCGTCCTGGAAAAAACAGAGAAGACTTCAGCTCTCAGGAAGCAAAAATTCAAACCAAATCAGTGAGTGGACTTTGTTTCATGATGTGATGATTATTTTTTATAAACATTTATACCAAAAATATAATTATGTAGATTTCATTCAGTAACATTGCGTGTGAATTTGCTTTCTTTCATATGTAGTTCTTATTTTAAATAACATCTTAACTGTGTTTCCAGGCTGCCCCACAGAAGTGACATCCCTCCATCAGGGTCCCCGTCTTCTGAAGGCTCATCTCCGCTCTCTGCACAGGCCAGGAAGGAGCGGGACAGAAAGCACCTGGATGACATCACTGCAGCCAGACTCCCTCCTCTCCACCATAGTCCGGCCCAGCTTCTGTCTCTGGACGAGTCGGCCGTCCTCCTGACAGAACAAACCAAGAGGCAGCAGGTTAGTGCAGCTGAGTCCTCCACACACACCTCCTGTACATCCAGTGTATACATTAAAGGGGTAGTTTGGATCTTTTGAAGTGGGGTTGTATGAGGTACTTATCCTTAGTCAGTGTATTACCTACAGTAATAGCTATCAGAGTCAGCATGTTCCTACTTTGTAGAAGCAGACGGGAGTCCCGACACGAAAGGTAAACAATGTGCTGCTGTGGACGGGGACACACAGAAAAACTTATTTTACCCACCTAAAAAAAGGACGCTATATTTAGAATATTTGCACCGCTTTACCTTGCCATTAGACAGCCCTTTCCAATGGGAAACTGAAGCTGTTGTACCTCTCTCTTCAAAGCCACCAGACTCCTTTGACAAAAACAGTAATTTTACCTCAAAGAACACAGGAGTTGCTGGTCTACCGCTGCCTCGATCTGTTGTGACTTTGGTGTTTTAAACGGGTAAGTGTGTGCTGTGAGGTGAAATGGCTGGTGCTAATTTCCAACCCTGGCACAAATCCATATGGTCAGGATCCAGTTTAATGCGTTTGGATCTGGTGCGGACCAATCAGCTTCCTGTGAGGAGCAACGGGCAGCTACAGGCTCAGGTGTTTGAACTGCAAGTTAGTTCAATAATGGCGGTCCTGTATAGATGCAGAGTACTGCAATAGTGCCGGTTATATCAGAACTGAACAATTTCTTAATTGAAAGAAGAGCAAAGAACTGCATTGAAGGCTTTTCTGCAAAACTTTGAGTGTTACACATTTAATTTCCTGCATTCTGGTGAATTTTAATACACCAATTTCTCCCTTTTCTGCATCAATTCATAATGCAAATGTCTTTATTTATATAAAGAAAAACAAAATTCAGACACCAGGTGAAAATTCAAAATTTGAAAATATAATGGAATATAATGCACTAAGGCTCTCAGGTATTCTGTATTGCTTTAAATATACTGTATATTCTCCTGTAGATCAACTTTTCTCATTTAATGTTACCTCTGCTGAGTCAACACACATGTGGGCGTGGTTTACTCTTCCTCCTTTTGTGTCTTTTGTTTTGGGGAAGTAACCTCTTTAAATGTGTATGTGGCACCTGTTCGCATCAATGATAAATGTATTCATTTGAATTAATTTCTAAAACTTGGACTTAAATAGCTCATATGTGTTTCAGCAACATTTCTGCTCGTTCAAAATGTTCTGCACATTCATGACATCTCCCAATCCATTGATTTGCTAGTATCCTAGTATTTACTTCACTCAGCAGCCAGGAAACCCCCGCTGGCCTTGAGAAGCTGTTGCAATGATTTGTGCACAGAAAACTGCAGCTCTACTGTACATTCACTTGATATCTGCTCCACTCAACGTAACTCAAACTCTCCTCCGCTCTGTCGTCTCGCTCTCCACTCACACTGCATCAACGGCACTCTCTCACTCGCTCCACCACACACACGCAGACACACAAACTACGCACTGCCGCTGCTAATCTCTTAAAGAGATGCGCTACTCTTACAACACATTTTCAGTACTTAGATTCTACTTGCATGCTTGTGCCAAAACAGCCCTGTGTCTTCTGCTCTGAGTGTGGATCAGACAATAGATGTACAATCTAAAACCCTCAAGAAAACAAGAAAAACCTTCATTTTATCCTCTATGCTTTACAACCTAGTCCTATAAAATCCTGATGCATCATACCCTATAATAAAACCTATGTGGGAGTTTTATATTGTTGGTATTTTAATTTATTGCATTCATATTTATCTTATAATTAATTAATTAATTTGATTATTGTTTAATCATAGTATAGTATCATCTGTTATTAATGGCCAGTATGTGTAAAGTGTAATAATTTTTTATTTTCTAAAAATCATAGACCCATTTAAGAAATTATGAGTATCGGTATCAGCGAAATTGTAACAAAAAGTCAGTCGTATCGCTGCATGTAAAGAACAAACACCATTAGAAACTATTTCTCATCCACTGACGGACAACAGTGGTTATATTTTAATGTTTTGATCACAATTATTGGTAGGGACAATTCAGTAGTGGCTGGATATTGCTGTCCTTACCCAATTCTACACCCTTAATTACAACAAACTAATTTATTTGGCAGTAGAGAGTTTGGTGTTGCTATTTCACCTGGGAGCAAAATCTCATACAAATAGAGTTTATACAGCGGCCACTTGTGATGTTTTGTGACGTTCTTGCTGCTACTTGCCGTAATTATTACTGTTAATTTTATGAGGATTGACATTGTGATTTATAAATCTGTTTGAATGATTACTGTGGTCGAGTTAAGAATATGGTATTCACCTCCCCTATGGGCTGGTTTCTGTAGGTTTATGGTCCTATATATTTCTTAAACATCCCATTCTTTATGTAAATATAGAGGCGCCACTATTATACTCTAGCCATTCAGCAGGTATGACGGCCCCAGGCCTGATGTTATTCTGACTGTGCTTTGAAGTTTACACCAGGCCTATATGCATATTTTATAAGATATATATTTGTGTATTTTGTATGTATATATATATATAGTTGTATGTGAAACTGTCGATAAATGTTATCAAATGGTTTATCACCTTTCGGGACACACCCCACTGACATGGTCATGTGACCAGATCACGCATGTATTTAGAGACGGCGTGTTTGTACATTCAGTTAAGTCTGAAGAAGAGCGTGTTGGCTCGAAACGTTACTTCTGTCTGTGGATGTGCTAAATAAATTGCACTAAAGGGAGCTTCAGTGTGCGGACCTTCTCTTCGCACATTCTCTTGTGACATTTTGTCATCTAATCAAATGTGGAAGTAATTAATAATGAATCCCAGCGTGAATTGTATTCCAGTCCACGTCAGATCCTTCCATCAGCTCTAGAGGGCAGCGTTCAGACAGTGTCGGCACGGTTCATCACTTCACATCCAAAGCAATGACTTTAGAGCCAAACGTCCAGCAGTGTGCTGCTGTCAACTTACAGAGGCCTGTTAAGCTTATTATCAGTCCTACTTTTGTTGAAGGTTTAATAGCTTTTGCTGTGCTGCTTTATAATAATGTGCTTGTTTTCTGTTTACCAGCCTATTCATGTCAACTTTTTTCTCTGTGTTTAATTTCAGGAGTTGCAGGCCAAGCTGGCCGCCCAGAAACTGTCTGAGGGATTGAAGATCTCTATGGGGAGTTACACTCCTGACAGTGGCCCCATGGCTGCCTACAGAGAGGTTCACGACGAAGGATCCCAGCTCTCCTCTGAGGAGGACTGATCCTGGAAGGCCGGCACTGGGGAAACCAGTGTGACCTTGGCCCTGAGGGAAACAGGCTTTGGACCTCGCAATCAGGACCCATCAAGCAGGATTTTCTCTCCAAGGACAAGAATTCTTAAGAGAGGAAAAGAGTCTTTGCACGGAGTGAAGGCATAGTTGGTATCCCAGACTCGGCTCAGGAAGTTGAATGGCGGGTTGAGAAACTAGCTTACTTAATTGTATTGGGTTCAGTTGTTTCAGGGTCCTGCAGGAATAATAACACCTGCTGTTGACAAGGAGTCTTAAATGCTACATGTGAGGCATGTATTATCATGAGATGTTTCTTGTCAGAATACTGAAACTGATAATATCAGGGCCTGAGTGTATTGTACGTTGACATTTCTATTTTAGTGTGTTGATAATTATGCACTTAAAGCTCATCAGCAGGTGGAGCAAACTGTTTTGACACAAAGGTGACTCTTCGCAACTTTGTCTAGAAAAATATACACGAGCCTGCAGATAGTTTTTCCAGGTTTTATTATTACAGAATGTGTAACAGGATTCAATAAATGCGCTTGATTTCCCAAATTTGTGTCAAGTCAGGTGACAATCCTTTTTTCCCCCCGAATGTGAAGTCTCATCAGCTTTTTGAGTGCGAATGAAAAAGGCTCTACATGTATAAGATATATTCTTTAATTTATCTTCGCTAGAATGAAACTGCTCACTGATGAGATCATCGGGAAAACTGTTTCAGAATCAGAAATACCTTATTGATCCCCGGGGGGCAGGGGGGGGATCTTAAAGGTCCCATATTATGCTCATTTTTAGGTTCATTGTATTTTGGGATTTTTTCTCATACTGTCTGAATATCCCTGTATTCACTCTCTGTCTGAAACGCTCCGTTTTAGCGGCTGTCTCTTTAAGCCTCCCATCCGAAAAAGCCCAGTCTGCTCTGATTGGCACACCTTTGCAAAGGTAGTTCTGCTAGATACTGCATACGATACTGCAGGCTCTTATTCTAATGAGCCTGCATGTGTCCTGACCAAAAATATGAATCATACAGTACAGAATCTATTGTACCTATAAAAACTGATCTAACACGGCACAATCTCTGAACAGCACTTCTTTATATGTAAATCTTTATATCAATGAATCTATTAGGTTTGATAATGAGAAGAGTAACTGTGGAATAATGTTAATGGGGATACTCTGTCGTATTTAATGGGCTTTAACCTCTGAAATATAACATTGTGTAAATTATTCCCCGATGCCCACTGAAATAGAGTAAGTAGAGTGTCAAGTATAAAGACAAACTAAAGTACTTTGTTACATATCTGGATAAGGAAGTGTCATGGGAAGTGCTCGTCATATATTATCTGTTATCTAAGCGCTGACGCAGCGCTGTGCAGACAGGTCTGGCTGTGCGAGAATGACTTTCTATTAATGGAATATTTGTATGTTAAACAGTGTTGACATTTTGACTCCTTTGTATGTTCAGATAAAATAAGACCCAGAAAAAGTTTCACTATTTTCCGAGTATTAAATAGATGCAAACGATGTTATTGTTAGACTTCCAGCTTATTTAGTTCATTTATGTGCAACGTAAATCTGCAAGGTGATATCGGTTTCTAATGAAGCCGTGGTCAGCTGCAGGCACTGATTTTCTAAAATCCTGTGCGATGTTATCAAGCAGGGATCTGTGACACGTGATAAGATTAATGCAGGGGTAGTGAAATATTGAGACATCTGGACTGCATTTGGATCGTGTTGTTGCTGGGAATGGCAGGCGATGATGGGACGGCAGCAGGCTAATGCAACATGGCAAATACCATTTCTCAACTTTGCTAATATGTGGTAGATAAGAAGTGCCAGCTACATTCAGCATCTTTCCAAACTGCCTTTCCCATCATCTTTCTTCCAACTCTCGCAGAACGCTGCAGGCCATCTTAATTTAAACAGCCTGATTTCAGAGATTTTAATGAGGAAGAAATAAGGCACTGAGGCATGTTTTGGGGGAAATGAGGGTGGGTTCATGTAGGTCAGAGTCTGGTGGTAGATGCCCCTTGATAACCTTTGGTAATTTTTTGCTGAGGCATTGGTGGGAGATGTTTTAGTGGGGAAAAAAACATCTGATTGCTGTGTATTTAGACACAGTATCTGATGGGCTCCAGAGTGGCCCTGTGGTGACGTCCAATAACAAATACATGAGCACGCTCCGCAGAAGATCCTCATTGTGCTGGGATTAATTACAGCCTACCTTGCTTACATAAATTCAGAGACTGTTCCCAATTATGGGGCACATTTTTGCTGTAGCTTTTCTCTGTGGTATCTGGCGTCAAACCTAACTCTGAACGTATGTTGATGTTGTTGAGGTGGAACCAAGCACACACTCTCTAGTCGAAGCTTCTTTTTTTTTTTTTTTTTTTTACGTTGTCCATTGATGATGAGGTTGTTTATACTTCAACTTGAATCCCAGACCCCTTGTCTCAGATTAATAAGCTCCTCGTGAAGTAGTCTGCAAGTGATTTGCTCCAACTCTGAGTCCGAAATCACACGTCTCGCGGGAGTAGAAATAATTTGCTGTTTGGGAGGGGAAACTGGAATGTGATTTCAAAACTGCGTCTTCAAAGAGCAGTCAGCTCAGCCTTAAATTAGATATACAGTATGATGTATAGACTGGCGTTAAACACGAGTTAGGCCCTCAGCAGAATGATTGGATTATATCTGCCAGGTTACAAAGTCTGAGGTCATGCTTTTTCCATTCTCTGATGTTTTTGTCATATTTTTTTCAGGGCACATGAGGAGATGAAATAATGCAGCACACAGCAGCTTTTTGCAGATAAGGTTACAGCCTATCTCCTCATCCCAATTAGAACCAGCTCTCCCTCCTCTTACTGCACTGGGACCAGTGCTAAGAAGTACTCAGATCCTTTACAACAATGTAAATATACAATACAATACCATTCAAAATCCTACTTAAATAAAAGTACAGAAGTATTATAATCGAAATCTACTTAAAATATAAAAAGTAGAAATACTTGTGCAGTAAAATATCCCCTGTGACAGTAATTATACCTGACATTATTAGGTTGTTAATACTGATGCAATAATGTGTAAGCAGCGTTTTACTGCTCCAGCTGGTTGAGGCGGAGTTAGTACTTTATCCTGAGATTGTCACGATACCAGAATTTAAAACTTTGATACAACACTAGTATAAAAAAACAATATTCAGTACCTCTTTCAATACCACGGCATTTTTTATTAACCTGCACCTTTTTTATAGCTTCAGTACTTTTGATACTATCGAATGTAGATATTGTATCATTTTAAACATGGTTTTGAAAAAGTATCGATACTTTTGACAGCCTTACTTTATCTATACAGTTAAATAGTTTAGTCCAGTGGTTCCAAACCTCTAAAGGGTCACAAGATAAGATAAAAACAAAGTTCTGCAACAGAAATTTATATTCACTTTTGGGTCTTTTGTTTAGTGTTTTTGTGAAATATTTTTGGGCCTCAATCAGTGATTTAGAAAACCACCTGAGAAGGAATAAGGTCTCTTTGCAAATCTGCTAACAACTCAGACGTCTGATGAGACCCAGCTGGACACCAGTTTTACATAAAGGGTCACAAGTCAAATAGGTTGGAAACTACGGGTAAGATTATCATATGTTTTTTAAAGTGTAAAATCTTAATCTGAAAAGTAACTATAGCTGTTGGATAAAGAAGTAGCATACAATGGAAAAATTCATGTTAAAGGCAAATAGGCTACCTCACTACTGTCATAAGTAGTACTTGAGTAAATGTACTTCCCAGCACTCAACTGAGTCAAGTGAAACTTCTTTCTAAACATTTAGTCAACAATCATTTCAAAATGTTCCTAATCTTAACATGTGGAAGGCAAACCTCACAGCAGGTTGGAGAAAAACAATGGGGCTCATTTGTGTTTTTCTCAAGTGTGAAAGTTGAGCAAATGTTTTATATGCAAATGCCACGAGCTGTGAATGAGAAACAAACGTTTGCATGTGTGTAATTTCAGCGTGTGTCTTCTCTTGACACGCCGACGAGGAAAGTAAATACTGAAGTGTGTGTGTGTGTGTGTCAGAGGAAGCATGATATGTGGCTGCAACATTCATGAGCGTCCTGCAGCTGTCTCAGCAGCACTGCCGATAGGAAACTATTCCCTGACTGGTGGGTGAATCTGTTGAAGGGGAAGGAAAAAAAAGACAGAGGTGCCTTTGAACTGAGTGCCCGATGTAAAACATAGTCAGGGGAATGATTTATTGCATTTTTACATTCCTAAGATTAAGTTTTCTCATTCGTTTTGTTTTACATTCACCAGACATGGCCACTTTATTGCATATGAATGTGGTCAGAACTTGTGTTTGTTAAATACTCAGACACTGGCATTACAGTATATTAGAATCAGACCATGTTCTGTTCATTGTAGCCTGAACTGCACCCGGTGTTTTACAGATGATGGTGTGGATGTTTACCACAATTCGATCAGATTTGCAGATGGTGGTTTGCTCATATCTTTAATTCAATCTCTCCAAAGCTCTATACATGTGAAATATTGAGCGTATGGATGCTAACAATTATTTTCTTGCTGGTCCCTCTCTACAAAGATGTCACTGTGCAGGCTGTTCTTATTCACTATTAATTCCTATGAAAAGTAATGCACTGTAATTCGTACATAACCCATGTAATCGTGAGCCAGGAGCCCATTCATGAGAATGCGTTGCACTGTGAAAGGTTTTCAAATTAGCTCAATTGTAAATGGACCTCCAGCAGCAGAGTGAATGTTTACTACAACATCTTGCTGCACCTGCTGTTATTTCCATACACCATCCTATCCATGATTTCTACTCATACTACATAATGGTAATTATTACCAATTACTGCATAGTTGTAGCCTGGCATCGCCAGACTAATAGCAAATGCGTATTAGTCTGGAACCTCGCAGTTCATTTTTGATTTCCAAAGGGTGTTATCAACAGCGCAGACCAAAATTCCTCTGGATGCAACTGGATAGACCTACAACCAATCAGCAACGTGCTGAGCGACACATGCAAAACCTGTTTTAAAGCAGGAAAAAAATGGCAGCCTGGTCACAAAAACTTTCTGATATTACAGATAAACAGTACTCTAAATTGTGTTTCAGAAAACATTTTAAGTGAAAAATAGGCAATATGAACAGAATCTTGATTCATATTTGATCAGCACGGTCTAGTTTGACCGTTTGATCTGAGTTTGGTGAGCCTGGTGCGTTGTGCTGGATGCACATTTGCGAAACCTAGGATGGCAAGGACTGACCCGCCCTATGCCTAGGTTTAGGCATGAGGAGTGGGATTAGCAGGGTTGGGGTAATAACAAGGGAGAGTACTGCAGAGTAGGGCAGGACAATCCTTCACCATCCTAGGATTCGCAAATTCGCTGGACGCTCCTCTGTCAGTCATCGTCTCAGACCCGCCCCATATTAGATTGAAACAGTTGTGATTGGATCGAGTAGGTCCTGTGCAACTGGAAATCTGTTTGAACGGGAGGGGAGCCGGACATATCTGCCAGAGCAAATGAAACATGAGCTCAGCAGATACAGCTGGTTGCCAGTCGTACTGTAATATGTGCAGTATTTCCCCATGAAGAGTTTCAGGTAGTTTCAGGACCACAAAATTGTGCTCAAGACGCCCTGCAGTAAACGTTCTTTGTTACATTCCACATCTGGAAACGTTGCATGTATCAAATTTGCACCTCATATGTGATTTATTGTTAACTATATCATTACTATAAAGTAAAATATGCATGAGGTTAATAGTTTTCTGTTACGCCTATGCCTACATAAATTCATTAGACAAAGTTTTCAACCATCAACTATCTGTGAACTCAGTGAAAGTCAGTGTGGTCACTGGCAGCCGTAGTGTGTTTTTGTTTTTACACATGGTAAACTGTTGAGTGTGAAAATCTCAGCAGCCCTGCTTCATTTCACACTTTCAAATGTTGTTTCGAGTAAAGGCCCGTTTCCCCGTCCCTAAAACCAGCAGTCCATGTCTCACATCCTTCTCAAAAGAGCCTCCTTCATCTCCATCCACGAATTGGATTTAGTAGGTGTAATCAATAAAGAATTTAAGTGGATTTTCTTTCTCTTTCAGAAAGAGAACATGTGCTTCTGATAATCTGCAAAGCACAATAAAATGCACACGCACAGTTGTTTTATTGTGCACACTGCTGTTTTGATTATACGACAGAGTTTAGTCCGGATTTTTCCGCCAACACATTTTTTCCCCAATAGTTAAGTGAGTACCAGGTTTAATATAAGTGCATAACCAGCCGTTAGAGTTTCAGTGAGATACGAATGTCACAACAACAAGCGTTATTTGTTTCCTTTTCCTTGGAACAATGTTTACAGTTCAAAAGCCATAAAACTGACCACAAATGGAAAAGGCATGGTAGCCTATAGCTGTAATGAGTTGTCCTTGTGTAGTCATGTCTCGTAGCAGATGGACTACGTTTATTTGAACTCTCTGCAGGTAGTACTCACAGTTCAACACTGGATGGCAGTAGTGTATCGTTGTTCTTTGTCTGGGCTTTTATTCTCATGTCGAGCTCTCATGCTAAATCTAAAAACAACTGTTGTTTTGCTAAGATAAGACATTGAGGCTGTTCGTTTCTTCTATGGATGTTTTAATTGGTCATTGTGCATATTATCAATATGCAATTATAAGGAACTTGTGTTGTAAAGCCAGAGTCGCCATCTCTGAGGGAATCTGAAGGATCAACAGCTGTCTGCAGTTATTTTGCGACAAAGAGCTGTTTGATTCTAGATAGTGAGTCTCTGTGTTTCAAAGGTGTGGTGCGTGTCCCAGGTGAGGCCTCAGCCTCGCACCTGGCTGCTCAGCCGCAGATAACGGCAGCTCTCAGCCCGGACACTATACATCTCTCGCCATGACAGGAGATTGTATAAATATGATTTGGATACATCTGTGCTCGAAAGAACTCCCACATCTCTGCTTGGAAAGCTTTGCATAACAATCCTGAGGCACTAGAAAGAAAGGGCGGAGAGAGAGAAAGAGAGGGGAGGAAAACTAGGGGTAAAATGGGTTGAGGCCCGTGATGCATGGTGTGGGCCAAGAAGCTGCCAGCATCCCAGCCGCTCCATGTCTGGCCTGGCACAGCATTAAGCAGGCTGTTTTGGGGCCTGTCAAAAGCTCATCACGGCAAGGAAGCCGTCTCTGTGGGGATGCTGCGGGGGTGCCAGGGCACGGCAGGGGGGAGAAACCAGAGACCCTGCCCAGCAGCTTGGTCATAATGAGGAGGAAAATTCTTATTCTTGCATCCCCATTAATGTTACAACAACAATGCACTTTTGTCCAACTTTTTTCCCCCTCTCCCGAAGCATTTTTATACTACTCTTTTTTTTTTGTTTACGCCCCTCATCTTGCATTTAGTTTCAAACCCTGAATCATTTTTTACATTTAATTATGTCATTAGCTTCCATATTGTGGTAAAGGTACCTCTTCTACGCTACTAATAAAAGTTATATATCTTGATTTAGGTTGTCAAAAGTGTTGATATTTTGATTCTTTTTCAATACCACATTTTTGAAACGATACAATATCCATAACTGATTAGTATCGAAAGTACCCGAGGCTGCACAGATGAAATAACAGGGGAGAAAATCAACTGTTGGTTTGTGTTCAGTGACTTTGTCTGTAGCAGCACTGTGTGTACAGGGCCGGCTCTAGCTTTTTTGGAGCCCTAGGTGAAAACAAATCTTTTTCTTCCCCTCTGGATGCGGCTGAGTCGTGTCTACATGGTAACCCTAAATTTGCTAAATCTCTATATGACCTATAACCTGAACCATTCGAGACAAAGTGTTGTGCCTTTGCTTTAGTTTTCAATTTGGCAGCTATTTTAGACTTTAGATGAAAATGCTTACATGTTTAGTCAGATTTTAGTCATTTTTATCCTTCATAGTTTTAGTCTACAAAAAGTAATTACATTTTAGTCAAAATGTTTTCATTTCATTTTGTCAGCTATTTATTTGTAGTCCTGTGTCTAATGTCCTTTAGTCATCAGATTATATTGAACATTTCACTCAATCTAGTCGACCCAAAACCAATAATTTTGTCATTTTAGTCAAACTTATTTCATATCAGATTTTAATCAAATGTAATTACTTTTGGTCAGCTAAAACTAGACAAAACTAAATGTGATTAAAATTATAAGCATTTTCATCTAAAGACTTAAATAGCTGCCAAAATTATGCTACTATACCATATTTTTCTTAGAACATGAAAGAAAAATTGGACCAGGGGTCGCCAATAATTGTATTTTTAATTCTTGGTGGCAAGGCACTCCTCCACATGGTGACGCCCTAGGCAACCTCCTAAACAGCCTATGCCATAGAGTATCGTTTTTTTAAGTATGTAGTATTATATCGAAGTTTAAATTTCTGGTATCGTGACAACCTTAATCCTGAAACATGCATCTGCTTGTTCTCAGTGAACTCTTTACTTAAAGTCTGAGCCATCCTTTTCCTACACAAGTGGAAAACACTGCTGATTATCTCAGTGTATTGTATTCAGTAATCGCCTGGTCGAAGGATTATAAAACTCTGGGTAATGTCAGTTGTGGCAATCAAGCAGAGTACCAGCAGTGTGTTAAGGTATAATTTCTTGGCCAGTGTTGTTTGTGACATCAATCTAAAGCTGTCCAGAAACAAGGGCGGAACAAAACAACATAATATTGTTTTTCATTACTGCTTGAGTGAAATCATGCCCCTTGATTTGAGAACATCCCAAACTAACAAGCACCAGAAGTGTAAATTCAGCCACTCAGAGTCCTGCCAAATCTTACAAATGTCAGTAAAATATAATATCAAAAAACTCTTCATGCCAAATCCTTGTGTGTGTGTGTGTTGCAGGTGTGAAACAGATATGTGTGGGTGTTGGAAATCATTTAAAGCTGAAGGACAGTTCAGTTTATTTCCCATGCCAGGCAGAGTCTCACAGCTGAGTCAGCGCAGTACAGCTTTCTGGGTAATCCCTATTTGTTTGTAAAATTATGTTCATAAAGTCTGTATTGGCTGGTTACGTTTGGCCCTGGGTCTTATGTCTTACAACAATAGTAAAACTGCGCAGTAAAAAAAAAAGCAGAAATCCTCTTCAGTCCAACAATTATGGGGCCTCTATATGGAGTAGTTGGCTCGTTTATATGCTGTAATGTTGTGACCATTCCAAGCCCCGAGGCCAGGTGTTTTTGATTGCAGTACAGCACGTTGGAGCGCGGTCTCTGCAGCACGGCTCTGGCCCCACAGGATGGTTGGATACGAGTATGATAAACCAGAGGAGACTGAGTGGGAGTGGGAGGCCCAGACTGTTTTCCTTATTTATTTATTAATGTTTTGTTTTCTCTGAGAGAAGCTGTCAGACAGACAGACAGGCAGCTACACCCTCCTATTAGATGACTTCCTTCACTGTGTAAATGTATTCCAGCTGAGATTTCAGTGTGCAAAGTGTTTTGGAGAAACTACACACAAGGACAACATTGGATTTTATAGCAGGCAAAAATCTGTTTCAGGGGCAAAAACATAGTCACAGCAATGACTTCACTTTCACTCTGTTAAAAACAATCTGCACTTTTTCTCCGCATGCTCGAGGTCCTCAGTCTTTTTTCAGCCAAGGACCCCTTACAAGTATATACTGGGGACCCCCTCACATATGTCCCTTGGAATAATTTGATGTAGCCCTTTGTTGTTTGTTTGTTTTTTTTTTGTTTTTTTTTACACTTCTAGTTACACAAGAGAAATGTATTAGAAAGATATTAGACATGCAATCAATTTATTTACACCATCAATTCAAGTAGCTGCAAGTAACACTGTAAGTAAACAAAATATCAAAAACAAATCAGGAGAAACACACACACACACACACACACACACACGCACACACACCCCCACACACACACACACACACACATACAATTGGTTATATTAGAATGTAGTCTATGAACTATTTCAGATTTAAAAACTAAAATATGATTTGTTGAATATGAAGCTTTTTACTAAAAAAATACAAAACAAAAATAAATGATGTCATGATCATTTAAATAAATTAATCTGAAAACTTTTAACAGACCCCCTGGCAGAGTGCCACGGACCCCTGGGGGTCTCTAGAGCCCACTTTGAGAACCACTGTTCTAGTTTAGATCGTTAAAGTGAATACCAACAATTTAATTTCTCTGGAACGGTCTTCCTTCTCGCCCTCTCCTGGTTGTTGTTTTGTGTAAACATCTCACTGCAATAATTATGTTTCTAATGTGGCTACACGGATAAAACCCTCCTGTGAGTAATATAAAAAAGTAAAAAGAAGATTAAGAGTTAGTGTTAGCTGTGGGGAGAGAACGTGATTGTGTTGCCCTCTGGTGGTTGCATTTCTACTTATTTAGAGAAATAGATATCTCATGCAAACTTTTAATATTAAGAAGAGTATAGAAACCGGTTTTGTCTTCATAGTTTCAGACTCACAGTCTTATCACATCTAAACCAAATTTGGATATAAAACCAAAAGTCAGCACATCTGAAATATTTGGCAGAATTTTCCCATGCACTGAAAAACTATGAATGTACAAAGTTTCGGCACTAAAGAAAGAGCGGTGAGACTGAACAATACAGTAAATGTAATGTAATGTTAAACCAAAATAATCAGCTAAAGCTGCCTTCACACGATCAGAGCAGAACCACGAGGTCGGGCGCAGAGGCAAAGCACGGCGCAGGTAAACATCATCATTGCTTGCTGTCAGCCGTTATCTCATTCGATGCGCTTTGAAAGGTCAGCGTAACTAGGTCAAAGTTCAAATAATTTGAACTTTGAGCACAGTGCACGGCGGCGGTTCCGAGCGGTGTGCCACGCCGAGGGTAGCGATCCGTCTAGTCGGGCGGCACCGCTCTCCCCACAGGGAAACAATGGAACAGCCAGCGCAGAGCATTTTTTTTACAGCCCATCATGTGTAGGAGGCTTTAAGCTGCAGAGCTGGCTGGTTTTCTGTTGGTGCGTCAATACGAGTCGGGCTAGGTATTGTTCAAAAATCTCTGATACTGATACTGGTACCCTGACTTCAATACCAGTTTCTGAACAGTATTTTTTCCAATACCAATTTTAAAAAATCTATTTGAACAAAAATACATTACATCATATCCTTTACACCTATATGCAACACATACTGTTGTCAAGTCTCTTAAAATACAACACACACACACACACACCCCCACACACACACACACACACACACACACACACACACACGTTCCTGCCTCTATGACATTTACATTAGACAGCCAATCACCATCATTATTAGATCTTGTTACAAGCATGCTGCAGACTTATTATCTCACTAACGCTGATGAGATTTACTCCTTAGATGTTGACATTTGAATGACAAGGCATTTTTTGATACTCAATAATATAAATTAAAAGCAATTCGATCAGTTCCATAAAAGTATCGAAGTTCGGTGCGGTCCTAAATACAAGTGCTGTGTATTAATTTGATTAATTAATTCATTAATTCATGTTAATAAGTTCTATAGTAGCTCTTACACCTACTCCATGCTGTTTTTTGTTGGATAGGATAGAGGAGGCCACTGGTTCTGGAAATGGAAAACCAGTTGTCATTCATTATACACACTATGCATATACTGTATAATCAAAATATATTTAGATTTGTCCAAATTTCTTTCGACCTTCTGCACTAGGAAGGGAGGATGTATTTAATGTCGGTATTTCTTAAGTCTTCATCCTTTAAATTTGAATGAAAACTGACAGACACGTTGATGTCAGTGCTGCTTACATATCCACATGACAGAACAAAGACTGTCAGCCATGAATTTCTGATCTTGGAAAAAATAAAATGATCTTTACATTACAAATGTCCCACCAAGTTACCAATCAAATACTGAAATTCAAAACAACTAGAGCCCATTAACATTTCTTCTGACTTAACGACAATAACATCTGTGTGATAGCGAGCAGGAGATTATTCATTTCTGTTGAGCGTTCAATGTCATCTACACAGTCACTTAACTAAATTCATAAAGGCTGTTTATCTTCCTGTTGCTCTTTCTTCTCTGTCAGCATAAAACATAACAACATTACAAAGAGGGCCATGACCAATGAAGAATGTATCACACTCAAACATTTACAGGCTGCAGATGGTCCTGGTTGACTTGTGTATACATCCCTGTCTCAGCCCCTACAGGTGCCTCGGCACCGGGTAATAAAAAGCAGAGTGTGGAGGAGTTGTGGCTGCAGGAGAGAACAAGGCTGCGCTCCTCTGTGACATGTTTTACATGCTGCATGGCGTGCTTCTTCAGACAGGTGCTGGTAGTCAGCAGTGGTGGAAGTACTCAGATCTTAAAATCTAAAAGTAGCAATACTACAATGTAGAAATACTCTGCATTCAAAATGTGACTTGAGTAAATTAGCATCAAAATATACTTAAAGTAGTATAGTACTCATGCAGAATGGCTCACTTCAGAATAATGTTTATTATATTATTGATTATAATTATTGATACATTAAGCCCATCGGCGGGCCCAATCAGAGCGACGAAACATCACCTACAACCAATCAGAGCAACGAAACGTGACCTACAACCAATCAGAGCGACGAAACGTGACCTACAACCAATCAGAGCAACGAAACGTGACCTACAACCAATCAGAACACTAAAATATGTTTCTGAAAACATTTTAGGTGAGAAATAGGCAATGTAGTAACAGAATCTTGATTCATGTTTGATCAGCCTTACCTAGTATCACAGTTTGGTGTGAGTTTCCTGAGCATTGTGAGAATAGGTACAGACAGCAGCCATCTTTGTTGACAAGAATCCCTGCCTCACGGACAGAGGATGATGGACAGAGGCTTAAACCCGCCTCAGATGAGATAAACGGTTGTGATTGGATCGCCAAATGGTTGGATGTAGGAAATCTGTCTGAATGGGAGAGAGGCCAGACTGAGTCTGCTGAGCAAATGAAACATTGGCTCAGCAGCATTAATCTGGTGATGCCAGGCTCGGAAAAGTGAGCAGTTGACATACATACTTGGTGGAGTTTGTCAAAATAAACAAAGTTGTTCTCAAGACTCCCTGCCCACCAGAGTCACTCTGAAGGACAGAGAGATGAAACCTCAAGTGCCTAAGCCTCCGACATCCATTCACATTTATAATCCTCCTTTGTCATCTTTGCTATACTGATGTTATCTCCGATCCAAGAGGCAGCTCTGGTTCTACATTCATGTGGTAGTCTATGAATAAATGTGAAAAAACAAACAATGTCTGTGAAGCTGGAGTCTGGAGACAGTTAGCTTAGCATAAAGAGTGAGAGCAGGGGGGCCGAGCGCTAACCAAGTGTGGATAAAATAAATCTGTTCTGAGGCATAGTGGTGCTTTGAGCTAACATCAACATGCTAACATGCTGATTTTCAGAAGATAAAGTTTGCCATGCTCACTGTCGTAGTTTAGCCTATTAGCATGCTAATATTCGCTAATCCGCATTAAAGGCAAAGAACAGCCGAGGCTGATGGGAATGTCTTTAGCTTTTCAAGCATTTGGTCATAAACAGAAGTATTAGGCAAGTTTTGACCTCATAATGTCACAACAGAAAAAAGTCAGAGGATCACCAGAGTCAGTAGGATTCATCCTCAGGGACCATAAATATTTCACCTGCATCGGATGTTATCAGCCAATTGATTGTTGTTATCACTACCGTAGATATGAGGCAGTATAGGGTGCCACAGTTTGTAGTTTCAAAACACGGAAATGAGTTAGCATTTTAGCACCTCCGGTTCTCTCGTCTGGAAGTCAGTGTGTTTTTTTAATTTGTTTTTGTTTAGACGTCTGAAATAAGGTCTGTGATTAACACAAGCTTCAGAGATTTTCATGTTTAGTTCTATGACATAAAACATGTTGGTAAATACCCTGCTCATGAATTTCAAAGCTTTGACATGTCTTTAAAAAGGCGGTTAAATGAGACTACAGAGGTTGTCGAGGACGGCGACATGCGGCCGTTGGTGTAGTTCCTTTATAGCCTAACGTTAGCTTTTTACTTCTGCAGATTGCATTTACGCTTCTAAAATCATAA
>JAOVVB010148836.1:0-11872 GCA_028570985.1 Heterobranchus longifilis
CTTTCACTCCTGGATAGTGAAAAAAACTCCCTGGCCTGTTTGTATTTCCTTAAACCAATCACAATCCTCCTGGGCGGCACCACGCCCCGACGGTGCTTCTGCAAAATAGTGTCGGAAGGGAACCTGTTTTCGGTGGAACACCTCCACGAAAATTATGTAAACAAATTCTTTGTAGATCTTTACAATCATTCAATGAAAGAACAGAGCAGGCCTGTTTTATTACACAATCCAAATCTTCAAAACTTGAACTTTTTCAGCGTGTAGGTTGATATCTCAGAGCGAAGGGACTTTGGGAACGGGAACACGGACTCCCTGTCTCCGAGGTTTCTTCCCAGAGAGGAAGTAAGGCTTTATCCAGGCACTGGTCACATAGTAAGCCAGAGACAAATACAGTCAAATATAAGACAGTATTGAGCTCTGCAGTTTGCAGGAACATATACAGTATAGAGCAAGAGGGATAAAGGTTTAAAGGGAAGATGTGGCTGTGTGCCTTCATTAAATGCAGGAACACATAAATGCTGGTGGGTGGGTTCAGTCGGTCTTTTTCAGCTGTCGTATGTATGAATATTTTTTCTTACATGGCTGATCTATTTGAACACAAGGAGAAAGCTGCATACTGTAGCTCCTATGATTTGACATTAATGCAAATCAGCGTTGCAGCTGTAAAACAAGGATACTGTCAGATCCTATGTACACTGATCAGGTGTATACATGTAATTATCCCGGTACCAATCGCATGGATAAAAGCACAGGATTACTGCTGCATGTTTTTACTCTGTTATTTTTAATGTGTTGCACTTTTGATTGTCTCTTTAACGGAAAAGCTGTCTCACACAATTCAATACGTATCAAGATTCAATGCATTACACTTCACAGCCAATTTGATTTAGCTGTGATCTGATATTTTCTCTTTTTTAATCATAAAAATGTGAGGAAAATAAATCAAGTATTTAAAATTCAGGATCAGAACTTTAGTTTCTTCAGGTACAGTGGATAACTTTATGGGTCGTCCCTAAGGAGGGTGGATTTATTTAACTAAAATGTTGCTGACTCTGTATTGTTTACCTCAGTTTCTGGGCGAGTATCATCCTTCTGAATTTGGTGTTTCCAATAACACTATGTAGGTGCATGTCCTGGAAAATAAAACTGCACATAGCTTCAGAGGCGTTTGGGGCTCACTGGAAGTTACTTTAGCTGCTAACGCTAGCCTCACTTTATTTTTGTTGACTGCTCTTGCTCATTGGCTCTCATGGTGCGAGCTCTTCTCTCTGGACCACATGTTGTAGTTCTGTCTCCCTCTGCTTCCAGACTGCCATTCATGAACACAAATATCAGGTAAAACTAACGGTGAGCCAAATACTCAGATGTACTTTTTACGAGCATGAATAGTTCAGTTCAGACCTTTATTGTCCCTCAGGGGGAAATTAGATTTGCAGCAATGGTAAAAACAACAAAAACACAACATATAAAAACACAAGACAGTGCAAACAACCAGACCGAATACAATCAAGAAAAGTAAAAAAGATGTTAAAAAAAGTCCATTGGAATATTAGCAATGATAGATAAATAAATAGATAAATATAATGCTATCTGACTAAAATGTGTCAATATCTGTAACGGCCAGCCGTCAGAATTACATCACCGCCCGTCTGTCAGGAGTTCATTCATGCTTCACACAGTTTACGCTCACAATCTTCCAACGATCCAGTCACGACCCCTAAACAAACGAGAAATGTGAAACCAACATCCAAGAGATTGAAAATATATTAGTGTGTCTCAGCAACACATTCTCATAAACCTTTTGTATAATATCATATGAAAAGTATTGCACAGCAGTTTGTATAATATATACAAACATGTCTTCCAGTTTAAATACATGGCCCAGTCGCGTCATAGACACGTCATTAACGTTGTGATTAACGTCGTGAAAAGAGACTCATTCGATAGGTTTAGGCAACAAATTGACTTGGTATGGTTTGTAAAAACACATGGGGATTGGCATTAAATTGGCATTATATTCATAGTTATTGCTGCAAACAGGGAATGAGACCAATGTCGGCATCAGATCGTGCTGTAAAGTCTGCGTCGTCGTATCCACCATAGACTCGTGGGAAAACATGAACCGTGTCTCTGGAGTGCGTCGGGAGGTGGAGGAATAATCCGGCGGATGTGTATTTCCTAGCAGATTTTCTCCAGAAGTTGCCAGTCTTGGCAGAGTTGAGGCCGATGCTGAAAACTGTACCTGGTGTATTATTGTAAACAAAGCTGTTACTGAACTGCAAATACAGGCGCTGCTATCCCTTTTTTGATTTCCTGGTTTATGTTGTTTTTTCAAGGATCTACAGACGTTTGAGTTGACTTTCTGTTAGTGGATGGAACTCAACTGTTTTGGGGTTGTGGGAGAGGACTGAACTCTGAGACTGTGGAAGTTTTTACGCACGCACACACACACGCACGCACACACACACACACGCACGCACACACGCACTAACATTGCTTTGCTTGCACTGAATTGAGTTGTGGTCTATTTGTATTTGCTGTGCTGTTTTTTGTGATGTATATTTCATTGCTAACCTACTTGCTGTCTGCTTTATTGTTTTGTTTGGAGTAAAGAGCTATTTTCTTTCAGTTTTATAACTATTCTTTGTCAGCCGTGACTCTGACTTGCACCCCTCTTTATTTAAAAGTGTCAAACCTGCTACACTGTACTAGTGATGAAGAAAATCGTCCTTGGGTCGCTGTGTTCTGTAAATACTTCAACTTCTGATATCAATTTTAGGCTTAAAATGTCAACATCCAGTTTAAGCCCCACCCACGTCCTGTCTAAATCCCGCCCATTCTGAGTACAGATACAGATGCAGATAATCCCTCATTAAAACATCATATTTTTTGTTCGGCTAAGTATAAAACAAGTGATAAACTGAGCTGATAGTTGTGTACTTTTACAAAAGATTATGATTTCAGCCTCATGAGAAAAATATCCAAACTTTTCACCCAAACTAAAATTGTATCTTCTCCACCAGAGCAGTATCTGCTGCCTTCATGTACTATGCACAACAATGGAGTAAACAAACATTAGACAAACATTTCTTAATCATTTAGGAGCAAAACTGTTGCCCTGCAGGTGTCCTGTTGTTTTCCAGTAGGAATCTATTTTGAATTCACCTGCCACAGGTTTGTGTTGTGGATACATCATGGTGAGGTTATAGAGTGGATGTGTGCCAGATGAATACAGCACATAGCAGTGCCTCCAGGTAATGCATTTCCTATGTTCATGCAGTGCAGAATTCTGGGAGGTGGTATTTTTTTTAGATCTGCTCTGAATTGCCCTAAGAGATGTTCTCAGCTCACAAAAACATTCTTTTAGTGGGGCCGCTTTAAAATCACTGCACAGCATCTCTTTATAGCCGGATGATTTATGACTGAACCTCAGAGAAAACAAAGCTGTGAAAAAAGTCTTTGCAGATAAATACATCACACCAAATACAAAATATATCGTATCTTTTTGCCAGTTAAAGGAATGCTATGTTTCTACTTTGGGCTCATTGCCATCAGCATCACATGCATGCATTTGTCAAAGAATATAAAAGCCATACATTACTTTATAGTTCTGTATTGGTCCCAGAACACAGCTGCTGAGGGCACTGAATCCTCAATGCAAGGTTTCATGCAAAATGATCAATTTAAGAATCTTTATGGAGCTTTTATATTAAAGTGCAAACACTTGTTACAATGGATGCACATTGGGTCCAAGGCATCTTTATTTTTGGTTGTATAGTGGAACAATAAGCAGGTAACTACAGTGGAGTTTAACTTGTGCCCTTATTCTGCTGTTCTGGTCATGAAATACATAGGCTACCTTTTTTTTTAAATGTTAATTTAATTAATGAGTTAATTTCTGTTACAGCTAATCCCAGTGAAATAGTATTCCATTTGAAGTCAACTAAGATCAAAAGAGGAATTGGTATTTGGAAAAACATTCATATTTTATTTTGCACTGACCGACTGATATGGCATTTGTTTGATGTGTGCTCACACTGTAGTCTCGCACTGCCAGACCTGCACAGTGCTGTGTCAGCACTGGAGAATGGCCTGGCAGCCATTCAGCAACACTCTGGCTTATTTGTATTTCTTTAAACCAGTCGTAATCGTCTTGCAGCGATGGTGTCCTTGCAAAATAGATAAGAGAGACAGTGGAAGGGGCCTGACATCTCCAGATCCCCTCACTGTACATCCAGACTACTCACACTGCTTCTTGTGATAGCACCTGACTATGTTAAGTCATAAAAATGCAAACTCATTGGTGTTGTGTGAGCAAAACAATAGAACAGGCAACGTGATCGAGGGAGAGAGTGCGAGGAGAGATCACACAACCTTTTTCCAAAAATGGCACCAGAGGGCATTTCTGGTTTTGCTGTTCTGAAAGCACTTATCAAAGATATTGAAAGCCCACTTCCAGCTGTGTGTGAGAATCCTCCTCTCTCTCCATTTTCTTTCTCATTCACCCCATAACCATGAAGAGACTCCCAAGATTCACAGGGGATCAGAAGGCCTTCTTGATTTAAGGAGTCTAAGAATAAAATGAATTTGTGCCACATAATATTAGTATTTTATCCCCTTCTGTTTGAAAATGCTGAAATTCGAAAGAGTACTTTGCATAGTAATTAGTAAAATTAGCCTTCCATCTCTCAAGGCATGGATGGAGCGAGGGTGGGGCTAGATGGGGCTCTAGCCCCACCAAGAATAAAAAATAACCCCATTGTAGTATTTAATTAAGTTTTCATGTATTTGCTAAAGTTTACATAATCAAACAACCTCATTAAGAGTACCCAAGGAACGAGTGACTTTGGACTTAAAAAAGCAATGCAGAATGTCATTTAGGGTTGAACGATTGGACGAATATATCGGCAATTGGCTGAGTACATCCTGATTGTTTCTTTTTTTTGTGAGAGCTGCAAATGAAAAAAGTCAGATTACTAAAGACCCCGAGACGCAAAAAATGTTTCCTCAAAGAAAAAAAACAAATGAAGGCAAGAAATGACCAAAAGAAGGCATCTGTTGGCATCTGTTGAATCATCTGAGCATTCTCTCAATAAAAAAAAAAGAAATAATATGGACCACAGGTGGCCAGCAAATTAAACCAACAGCACAGGGAAAGGAAATGGCAGAACATGATAACAATGCACCGACTTTTTCTATTTAGTTGGGTGAAACCATCACCGCTGCAGCGGAGACAATCAATGTATATATCAGCACACTGAGAAAACCAATTTGAAACAAGAAATTATTATGCTAATATCATACAACCACACCAGGAGAAGATATGTTGCGTGCAGTCCATACATGTGATAATTCCGCTGCACTCTGTACAGTGAACACCACGAGGAAACAAAAGAGCTTCAGTAGCTGATTGAAGAAAGCTGCCTGCTGTTTCACTGCATGATACACAGATAACTCCTGGTGAGCAAACATCTCTCGCAGGGGCAGAATCAGAAATCAAAAATCAGACAAGGAAGTTTTTGATCAGAAACTTTTGGAAGGGAAGACAAATGTTTCTCATTTAGACATCATACCTGCCAGATATTCCAATTGTATGAGACAAACAAGAGCATGGAGGGCGCAGATGTGTCAGTGGATCAATAAGTCCTCCATACGACCACATAGGTTGATTGTTCCTGCAGTTGTTAGCTCCCCTACCAGCGGCAGGAGATCAACACGCACCTAAAACTTAACAGTCACAGTTTTAAACATGTGGTTAATGTTGTGAAACAGTCACAGTTTGGTGAGGTTTAGGAAAAGATCATGGTTTGGGTTCATATCACTTCACTTCCTGATGTAATTACGAACATGATGTAGGACGTGATGTGCCATTTGTTACCTAAAGTAAAAATAACTTGACTTTTAGAACCGGACCCTGATGGCGGTCTCCTGGATCAAATTCCTGTTTGTCACCCGCCCTAAACGAGCTTTCTCGGTCTTAATACAAGGTTACATGACTTCCTGCTTTGCTGTCGTCATAAATTCTACGGCCACTAGAGGGCGCCGCTTAACAAACGCAAGTGTGGGTCGTAATAAGCTGCTTGTACAAACGACCTGTGGGAGGTTTTTTTTTTTTGGAGGACCGTCTCCAGTCAATGTAGAGCTGTCGTGGTGATTTAGGGTGGCTGAAAAGAGTGCTATGCGTTTCTATTGCAGCTACATATGATGATGCACGTAATGCACAGAATCGTAATTGAAAAGGATACTGGCCTGAGAAATGCATAGTAAAATTAAAAGGGTTACTCCTCGCTGATGCAATGCAATATTAAAAGGATCAGTGTGTTTACGAACTCCATCCAGATTCACAGTTTGACCTACTTTCTCCTAAAAATGACTTTCATATATAACTAATATGCAACAGCAAATGTGTTTTGTAGGAAATGTAATGCTGCTCAGATTACATTTATTATCAACATCGCAAGTAAATGTTTATATTAGACATATCTCGCAACCGTTCATAGCCAATGTAAAATATTTATACTGATCTTTTCTAGCGTTCACTGTCAACATTTGTTTTCCCTCCAATATCCACTCCTGGCACTCCGAAAGCACAATTAATGTACGTTGTGTTTTGCCAAATGCGTTATGAGGGAAACGTAATTGCTGCCTGGATTCTGTTTTATTCACGTTTTAGTCCAGAGAAGGAAGTGCAACATGTTTGTACTCACAAGTCATACAGAGGTGGTTGGAGTGGATGGAGGGTGAAGGAGGTGCAGGATTATGTTTAATCCTGTCAAAGACTGAAGCAGCCGTCTCCAAACACAGCTGCAGTCTGAAACATCTCCACAGACTGATATTTCTACGGAAGACAGGAAAGATACCTGCCGGCTGTTATTGGTTGTTCCTCGTCACATGACATGCATGCTGCTGTGTTCCAAAAGCTGCATTTTTTTTAATCTTGGGGTGCAGCTGCCCTGAAAAAGCTGCCATGCTTGAGCGCGCCTCCTGCATGGCTACATTGAAAACAATGGATTTTGGGGCGCTAAAAATGCAGCATTTGAATTCACCCCTAAGGTTTGTTTAAAAAAAAAACAGTCCTGCATGGTCCTGGCAGGAGAGATGCAGTTGAAATATCAGTAACTGTGCTGTGTGTTGATAAATCCATGGCGCTGTCCACGGTGCTGAAGTAGCAGATGAATTTATAATTGCGGCTTTTTTTAGTTTCCTTAGTTTGGATAATAATATATATAGTGCCTAAATATAGCCATAAAGAGTTTAGTTGCAACAAGTGGATATTGTACAGCAAGAGCAGATATTGTTGGGAAAATAAATAATGTTGTCAGTGAACATTTGGCAGATATGTTATATATGAACATTCTGCGACTGGGCAGGTATGTTCATCAAAAATGTTCCTCATTATGTTGATTAATAAAACGAAATTTAATGCGGCATTACATTTCTCCATTTATTAAATTAAATTCGTCATTTTTATCTAATTTTGGTCCAACATATGACTTGTGTGCAGTGTAAGGATGGCACACTTCCTGGATTGGTGAGAAAACATTGCCAGTAAACATAATCAGGCAGCAATTAAGTTTCCTCTGCGAAAATTAATTTGCCAAAGCAAACTGGCAAAGCAAAGCAGCGGTATATAAACACATTTTGTAGGATACATAATTGTCATAACAGCCTCCTCCTAAATAAGACTTACATTTTCACTATTTGTGGTCATCCTGCTGTATTTAACTATGTTAACACAGTCATAATCTTATGGATCTGAATACTCCATCTCTAACATGCTTCCAGTAAAACCTTTCAGCCTCGTCCACATCTTTCTGTCATCCAAACCCATGTTTCTTACCATTCTCCCCCTCCTTACCTCCCGTCCCCCACACAGATGCTGATTAAAAATATACTTTACATATTAACAAATGTCACAGACATACATACCTTCTCTCCTCACCTTCTGTTTGCCTCTGAATTCCTCCATCATCCCGACTCTTTCTCATCGCCTTTGCATCTTTAATCCGTTGATGTAGAGTGAGGGCCAGAGAGCTGTGGCTCTTTGGAGAGAACAATGGGAATTGGAATCATTTCAGCAGTACATAATTTACTGTGGCCTGGCTAATGCTCCTGTAGCACTCCTCCCCATCTGGTTTTCCTGCTCTTGCATTTCATTTCAAAGCATATTTCCTCCATATTGATGCCGTTATAGATAGATTATAATCCATATAGTATGAAATACAAATGCACTTTGTGTTGCATCTGTTCTGTGTGGTTCTTATGTCAACGTGTGAAGAGACAGAAGGTTACAGGCCGAGGAGGCAAACAGGAGGCAGCATGTGAAGTAAGGAGGAGTGAGGAACGTTGCAAGAATCCATTCTTCGAGTCCTCTACATTAAATATTCCATCAGAAGCTGCTCTAGTTGTAGAGTTGTAGACAGTACTGCTGGGAGCAGCCAGACAACACTTCATCTGTACCACTGTGGAGGGTTTACAGGCCCGCTGTGGACGGTTCTTGGTATGCAACGAGCCATAAGGTGATAAAAGTATAATTACACGGATTATTGAGCTGTACGTTAAGATCTCTCTGTTAAGATTCCAGGAGTTGCTTTGCTGGATATCAGCTTGTATTCAGTGTTCTGCACGAACGTGCTAAAAAAAAGCACTTTTCATTGAACGTTCTCATGTTATTCATGAACGGTGAACTGAACGTATCAGTTTGCAACTAATGGACGTGAATGTGAGCATAATTTAGGGCCTGTCTGAGGCCAGTGTCTTTGTTTTTAATGCTTTGCAATGGGAGCGCCACGTATTAACTCTCTGATACAAACGCCAGCAGCGCGAGAGTTTGGCTTTTTTTTCTGGTCGTCCTGAGTTGAAAAATGTTCAACTTGGGGTTAAAAAAAAAGCACACAGACCAACTGTCACATTCTGCATGTAGGTCTACAAGTGCTGAACAACAACAACAACAACAACAACAACAACGGAGAAGACATTAATACTGCTTGTCTCCGAGTGTCCACATATGAACCCACACAGACCGGCGGGTCTGTCTGTTCATGCAGAGCGAGGGCCGACATGTTTACTTCCGCAGATGTTCCGTATCATAGCAACACAACCGTGTCTCAGCTGAAAAGACACTGCGCCTCCAAAGTGCGATCAGCTGGGCTTTTTCAGAGGAGCGTCTGCCGTTTTCAGCGGAGAAAATAATCTTTGTTGACTCGACACACAGCCTAACTCTCGCTCTGTGTTTTGCGGCACCCGAGGATTTACGGCACCCGGCGTGCCGTTGTTGTTGTTGTTGTTGTTGTTGTCGAGAACTGTTTCCCTGTCGATATGTCGTTCCCCTTACCTCAATCTGAACCTCATCACTGATCACAGTGAGGGATCATTCTAACAGGAGGGAAACACTGTCTGTCCCGGAAACAGATTCAACAACTGTTCTGAAAAAAAGGCAGAACCGGACTGAACGTCAGTTAGTTGAAGCATCCGACCAGCTTGTTTATAAAAAAATTAAAACAGGAGAAATTAACTGTGAATTTAGTTCAAAATTCCAAATGATGAACTATTATGAACCTTTGAGCTCTGGTGAAGTGTGAACTAACTGCTTATATTGACAAAAAATGGTTGTAAAATCTTGGTTTTATAAGCTGTGTGGCATCGTTTTGCTTGTTTTCTGTTTTTTTTTTCCTTTTCTTTTGTCACCACCTACTTGCTGTCTCTCGTTAGTTTGTCCTCTCCTCTTTTTTTTCTTTGGAAAAAAGCTTTAGAAGACGGGCAATTACATTGCAACCACTACAGCTTCTTTTTTTCTTTTTTCTTTTTTTGCTACTAAAGTGACTTGGGATTTGGCTGCATGGGGACGACAGTGTGATGTTTTCTTAGAAGCGTTTGAGATAAGTGGCATCTCAACAAGTTCCCTCTCCACTCCAGCTATTCAGTCCTGCTCCTTTCTCAAAGTTTAGCGCTCTGTGCCGACCCCGGCCGCCTTCTTAATTTATCCCAGCCCTCCCTTGTTGCTTTACTCCTGTTGCCTCGTCTCCCCTGAACCTTAACCAACCACCACCTCGTCCTCCCTCCCTGTTACCGTCATTACTGTTGCTCAGCTTGCTTGCTTGATCTTTACAAAACAACATTATATGACCCCCGTTTGCAAAGATTCTGAAACGCCTTACGTAACTGCAGTGCTTCCGCTCCAGCTGAGAAAATGCGAGAAGATAGATGTCAGCGCATGTTTAAGGAGAGGTGTTTTGTATACCTACAGCGCACCTGCAGCTCCAAACCTTGTATACCTTTTAAACAATGAGGAAATGAATCTGGGTCAGGATCGGCCTCTGTGGCGCTGTGCTTTTCCAGGAGAGATTTCACAAACCTCCTCTGAAGGAATGAAAATGGGGACAACTCAGAGGAGATAATGAGCATCACTGTGTGTGTGTGTGTGTGTGTCTGTGTGTGTGAGTGACTGCTGTTATTTATGAAAATATACTGTACTTCTAATGACCCAACACAAAATTCCACTCCACTGACAACAAAAATTCATCATGAACTTTTTCTAACTAGTTCATTATTCAAAGCGGTGCAACACCAGACGTATAGTAGAAACAACTGCTGCTGCAACAACACTGGCAATCACTGGAAATGTCAGAGCCATCAGCCATGTCATTTTTCGTGTCTCATTTGTTCCAATTCCAGCCTTGGACAGTGTGAGGTGTCTGTATGTGTGCAGAGAATCGAGTTAGCATCTGGGAGCGGGAGCCTGTCGTCTCATTTGGATTCTGTCAGACTATTACCGAGGTATATGGAGAGGCTCTGTTCCATTAGAGCTGCACAGCCAAGAGCCGGCGACTATAATTACACACTAATTTAGCCTCGCATCCAGACGAGAAAAGGCAGAGGGATGAGCGAAGTGAAACAAAGAGAGAAAAGGGAGGTTATAAAGAGTCATGGGCGAAGGAGAAGGAACACAGGGAGGTTTTTAGTAAACAATGAGGGAAAGAAGATGAGAGCAGATGAAACCACAGGAAGAGATTTACAGAAAGCTCATTAAAGGAAATGTTCACAATATGCTTTTCACCTCACAGAGAGTTGAGAAGGTCAACGAGAAGACTGATACCACTCATACATACATTATGGAAACGGGGAAATGGCAAGCATGACTCCAATTATGTCCAAACATGGTCCAGTCGAGTGATAGACTCGTCATTAACGTCGCGATTACCGTCGTGAAACAGGAATAAATCAGTAGATTTAGACAACAACACAAAAAAACACTGGGATTGCAATAAAATCACATTAAAAATCTGATTATCTACTGGTTTTGGTACATGTCCCGGTCACGTGATATATGTTCATTAACGATGTGATTAATGTTGTGAAACAGGACTCATTTGGTAGGTTTAGGCTACAAAAGTACTTCGTTTAGGCAAGAAAACAACTTCTTAAGGTTAGTAAAAAAAAATACATGGGGATTGCCATTTCCGGCTTAAATACATGTGACATTCGCGTTATACACAAGGACTCGACCTCCGGTCTCCTGGGTGGAAGTCCTGCGTGTGTTCGAGCTGACAGACTTCCACCCAGGAGACTGCTGAGCAAAACCAAAAGTCAACGTTGACTTTTTTAAAGCTACTTAGGCTTTGTATGTTAACTGTCCAGCGTAACATCCTTCAAGTAACATTCTGAACTAATTTTCCTGAACCTGACCATGTTTTGAGAAAAAAAGTTGTAATGTTTCAAGAAAAAAGTTGTCATGTTTCGAGAAAGTAGTCGTAAGTTTATGAGAAAAAAATCGTAATGTTTTGAGGAAAAAAGTCGCAATTTTATGAGAAAAATGTCATCTTTCAAAAAAAAGTCACAATTTTATGTGAAAAAAAATTGTAACATTTTGTGA
>JAOVVB010148894.1:0-11870 GCA_028570985.1 Heterobranchus longifilis
GAAAGAACGGAGCAGGCCGCCTTATTGCACAATCCAAATCTTCAAACATTTTCACCTTGCTGGTTGATAACTTGAACATTTTAGTTATTCACAGTGCGTTGACAGGTAAATAATGCTTTCACAAGTCTTTTTTTTTCCCCAAATTATACTCCTCTACGTCAAGGTGATAGCACAAAAATAATGCCATTCCTCAACTACCTTTGCCATCCATCTTTGACTGCCATCCAGACAAATAGTTTTGATTTTCTTTTAACTCCACAAGAGCTTAAACACCCTTGGCACACAATGCCAACAGCAAAAGACCCTGATTTAGACAGCATCCCCCAGGAACTGTCAGCAATCATTTATATAATTGGACTTATTTATCCAAATTACTCTGTCAAGGCTGACACCTTTTATAGGAATTGAAAAGTGTGTTTTGAACTTTGTTTCTGAAGAGTGGGAAGGATTTTATTTTTTAAATATCAAGTTTATATCCAATTCTAGCATAAAACTCCAATTCCCTTAAATAATTATTGTTATATAATTATATGATATAATTATTCATCTCTCAAGTGATTATTAAATGAAAGAAACACCACACATATATGCAGATGATATCCATCTTTATATATCAGAGTTTTAAAAGTGTGGTCCTTGTCCGAGTTTAAAAATAAAGTCCATTGTTATGCTTCTGCATGTCATGGTTAAGAAGGTGGCCCTGCTGTACCAGACGTCTCAGTCTGCTGTTAACAGAAAAATCTCACCTTCCACTAATGGCTAGGCAGAATAACACTTCCAGAAAATAATTATGTAGCCAGACTTCTTTCGGGACACAGAAGAAAGACATGTTTGTGTAAAGAGGAAATAATAAAGCCCTTTTACTGGGCATTTCAGATCAGGGTGCAGAAAATAGAGTAAAAATTGAAATGCACTGTCGTCTCCTATTTGATTGAAATATTTTTTTGTTTTTAGGGACTAGCAGCACATTAATCATCTCCCATGTGTTACTCCATGACCACATCAGAGAAACAGCTCGTCTGTAATTACAGCAAAGATTTAATTTTCTATTGGGGAACTTAATCTGCCTTGTCACCCTCTGGTCTTTCACCCTTTGCTGACTGAATATGCTGTACACATTTAAAAGACTACCTAAAGCCTACGCTCTGACCTCCAGTGGCTCCAACTTGTTTATTTCAACTTGAAATATTTACACTTACACTAAAATCCTAACTGTAACATTAACTTTAAAATGTTAATATACAAAAACAACAAACACACATTTGTAAATGTGGTGTAGGATGCGAGTGTTGTTATGAGAAGTCTATCATCCTGTATTATCTTATGCAACTAATCTCAATGCAATATTTTTGTTGTTTGAGCAGAAAGATGAAAAAAAAAAAAGCACTTGTGAAGTTGAAGGACAGAATCATTGCCCTCAAAAAGAGAAATTTGTGTACTAAAAAGCGCAGTAGAAATCTGTGATAATGTAGAATACAAGAAAGCAAATTGCAGAGGATTATGTAGTCTCATTTGGGCCTCAGTGATAGATTAAGCCCCAGCATTCAAAGACATTGTGTTTTGTTCAAGGGTGGAAGTGACTTTGCCAAGACATTGTGAGATAAGAAGCTAACTGTTATTAGTTTAATGGGAATGATAGTCTGCCCAAAGCAGTGTGTGCAAGTAGTATGGGAGCATCATTTTTCTTTGCAGTACTTCTTGCACAGCGCCGAGGCTGAGGAGCGGTGAGAGAGGAGCAGCCTGCCAATTGTTCTGTGGGAAATCTAAACCACTGAAGACAAAGTGCTGCTCATTTGACCACTGGACGGAAAGAGCTAGATCCAATTTGCTGCAATTGGTGTAAATAAGCCCCTTCTTATCCCTCTGAAATTGAGGATAGATTTTTGCTAATGTCACTTAGAAAGTCTACTGACCTGTTTGTTCTTCATTATACAATAGACAGTGTACAGCAAACAATCTCATATTAGTTGATTACTTCAGTAAAACTCAAGCCTCGTAACCATGGAGCTAGTTGGCCTTCTTGTCTTTGGTGTTTCCAATCATGTGTGGGAAACATTGTGTATTGTATCTTGTGGAATTTATTTTGCCACGATTGTGGGTACTTAGATGCTGTGTAGTTAAGTGCTCATTGTGCATATTTCTTCGTCTTTGTAACCATAACAACAATTGTCCTCTGGTGTACTGGCACTCTCTTAGTTTTTTTTTTTGATTGCTAACATGCATTGGTCAAAACTGAAGTCGCATTGTCAAAACTCTTCACGCAGTCAGCGAAACAGAAGTCTCTGTGGACCAAACTGTGCATCAGTTTTCATTGCTTTCACACAAAATGCATTCAGTCACCACATTTTCCAAAATCCATGAACTATTTTCTCATTCATACTCCATCACCGGTAAAACACTTTATATCTGCAGCACATTTTTCAAATGCTAACACACTGTATTCAAAACTGTTCAAAACAGAATGATGGCACATTGTGTTAATCTCTGCAGTAACCATACTGACACATGAAGAATATCTTAGCAGAATGTATTTACAATAAAATAATACTAATTTCAAACACAGCTAATTGCATCGCAGGAGAAGACATAAGATGTGATGTAGATGAGAGGACTAAAATCGACTGTACAGTAAGAGTATTTTTGTTAATGTTTTTTTTTTATAATTATTATTGCAGCCCTGGAATTTCAGAAACACATATATTTTCATGTAAATGACTATATGCAAAGATATAGAATGGTGATTAATTCTTGTTCCATATACTTTATTACAGTCAATGAAGATCAAAGTTCATAACTTATGTAATGCTCCTTTTTTTTTTTTTTTTTTTAGCTCAGTGTGTTATGAGTGACTGTGTTTGCTTTCTGAGTGAGAATTGTTGAAGTGTTTTGGTGGAACAATCTTATTTTGAGACATGTGTGAAGTGTTTTGGTGGTTTGAGTGAGTTTTGGAGGTGAGATCAACTGCAAAAGATGCATGTTGGGAATGACGGCTGTAGGAAGGAGTTTTGAAAAAGTGGCTTCGGTATTGACCGATGCTTGTTAGCAATTGTAAAAAAAAAAAATTAAAAACTGTAAACAGATTGTCATGATCTTGCCTGTCATTAGAATAGTTTCATCCAAGCATGTCATACTTTGAAACCAAAATGTCCACTCCTAAACCCCATGCAGTCCCTCAATAATATCCTTTTACAGTATGACAGAATGTTATTAGTGTTGGATTTTGAATCTGTATTGTAGGTTATGCATTTGCAAGGATAAAACCAGATGTCAGTAATGCCAAATCCAATTCCTTGCACATTTGGTTGCTGCCTGCATGCCCGTATCACAATGCTTATTCAGGATCTTGGCAATTCAAAGTCCATTGAGGGTAGTTTTCCCCTCCAACCTCGCCAAATGCATTGCTTTCCATTTTCACTGCACCAGGCGTTTCACATAGCAGCACAATAATACAAGTCAGGGCAAATGAGGGACTGTGAGGGCGAGGGTGAGTGTGTGTGTGTGTGTGAGAGAGAGAAAGAGAAAGTGTGGGTGCTATTCGTAAGGAATTATGCAAATTATCTTCATTACAGCTACTGGACGTGTTTGTATAAGACTTTGATAAGTGTGTACATGTTACTGTCCTGTACAACGCAACAAATATAAATTATATATGTCCATCCATCTTAGGTCATAATACATATAGATATACCACACATTGTTGCCACAAGTATAAACACAACACCCTGTAGTATATGTAGTAAACACATGGTGTAAATATATTGACCTTTCAGTGCATACATGCACATTTAATCTTGTAATTACATCAAATAAAACATAAAAAATGTAATTTGTTCCAAAGTTGTTGCAGAAAAATTAAATTAAAAAACAATGCATGAGAAACTTAACGTTGGAAGTTGAAATATTGAAAATGAAAAAGGTGTGAATAACTGTCACCAGAAACCAATTGTGTAGCCACTTTAAACTGTGAATAAAATTGTGTGTTCACAAAGCAGCAATCGTGATGATCTTCTGAACGAGCTCGACTCTGCCGAGCATGTTCAGATTAATTAGCAGTATGTTGCCTGTCTGTGTGCAGACTGATAATGTGAAGTGGAATTGACGTCCGAAAATGACGAAGAATGTGTCACAGAGTGGGATGAGAGAACGGCAGAAAGAGTATGTGTGGTGTACGAGAGTAGTTCAGAATTGTAATAAGCACCTGTGCCATGAAAGTATATTCAATTTAAAGGTCAGGAGGATAGGCATGTTGCAAGACGGTGGTACATCTGAGGATTTTAGGGAGCCACTGCTAAGAAGGCCACGAGCGGTAGAGCACAGAAAGATTGATTGGTGTTGCTGCGGCGATGCTTGTGCAAACTGCTGGTCAACGTTATTGATTCAGGTGTTAATCTAACCCAGCAACAGATGAAAAACATGAGAGCTTGCACATTATACAATATGAAACTTGCAGTGGTGGAAAGCTAACAAAGTATATTTAAGTGCAATTCTGAGTTACTTGGACTTTACTTTAGTATTTTCAATTTATTCTTCCACTCCACTACATTTCAGGGGGAAATATTGTACTTTTTACTCAACTACATTCATTAGGTACCTGGAGTCACTAGCTACTTTGCAGATTAAGATTTTAAAAACCTACAGTAGAATGAGCATATAAAATACTTTTTACTTGTGGTATTGCTTCTTTTACTTAAGTAAAATATCTTATACTTCTTCCACCACTGGATACAATTTTTACACTGTTGGGTTTGGAAACATGTAGCATGACCTAGCATGACCATAACAGCTGACAGCAGTGGGAATGTTTGTGGTCCTGTTTACATGTTGAATGTCCGTCGATTTCCAAACAAATAATGACAAATAACAAATTTACAATATGAATCCAGGAGTGAGTGTTTGTTGCCTGATTGTGACTTTGACATCCTGCCATGAATGAATATTGTTTAACCTTTCAGACCTCAGAAAAGCATCATGCTATTGACATAACCTAATCTGGCCAAGTTTAGATAACTTTTAGCATAACCCTCTCACACCTAAGAGCAGGAGATCTGGGTTTTCCTCCTGTCTGAGCTCCTGCTGCAGGAAGTGAGGCTGTTCTTGTTGTTGACAGGGATAAATAAAGAAGAGGGTGGCTCTACTGTATCTGAGTTTCCTTTCTATGCTGCTGTAAAAAGAGAACATGACATTCCTGTGGATGTGGACCTATCTGCCTCAGTCTGCTGCTGTCCGTGGTGCTGAACAGAATCAAAAGCAGGCCTGCTATTGTGTTTCTCAGCTTTGAATCAGAGTGGCTGGCGCTCTCCGTGGTCCTGGAATCACAGCATACGCTTAAGCAGCCTGTAATACAGCTGCAAAGTATATAATCTGTGCATGCTCACATTACACACCACCTGAGGCAAATGTGTGATACTGGGCTATATAAATAAAACTGACTCGACTATAACAGTAAATTAAGAGTAGAGGAAGAGACTTACTTATGTTTGCATGCTTCTGAAAAGGACCACATACATGCATATATAGCTAACTTCTTCTCTTATCAAGAACTGTCCAAAATTTTCTGTTGCTGTGTTTTGGCTGATGTTACAGTCAACAATTTTTCTGATATTTATTTTATTTATTTGCACATTTTACAAATAAAGATATATTTGAATGTACATGTAAGAAACAAAATATACAAACTATACAATGCTGTGTTTTGGCTGATGTTACAGTCAACAACTTTTCTGATAAGCGACCTTGAGCAGCTCATAAAAAAAAACAAAAAACAGTTGGAATATTTAACTAGAAAGCCTCCTTTGTCAACACTTTCACATCTATCTCTGCTGTTGAAATATGTCAGCCCACCTTCAGAGTGTCTTTTCCATCCTCGGCTCTTTATGATATAGATCATAAACTATCGTGCTATAAAGTGGCCATGCAGTGCAGCCATGTGAGCCGATGCCTGCTGTACTTTGAATACAGTACTGTTTTCAACACTATTTCTGGACTATATTTCTAGTCTCTCAACAAAAATATCATGGACATCTGTACAATTGAATGCAATCAGATATAATTTTGGTAGCTGTCATGTTTTATTCCAAAGGATACCAAAGATGAAAAATTACCACTGCACCACTGTTGAATCCTGCTATCACTTCATGTAAAAGGCAATTTGGATTTCACTCTTAAGTTTCCATTTCTCACCTATTGTGGGTGTGTGTGTTGGAGGGTGGGGGGGGGGGGGGTAGACATTCATTCCGAACACCAAAATTTAATTCGGCAAAAAGGGAAAATAAATTAAGGTGGAGTGGCAGTTCCTCTCCCTTGCAGACACATTACAAGATTCAGTTTAAAAAATATGCCAGTACTTCCACACAAGAATCTTGCAATAGTGTGACTCTATTATAATAACGCTGTGAAGTGTACTACTATCAGAATAGGATTGATGCTCATTAAAAGGTGGAGCTTATCAATAAAATTAAATTGCCAGAATGACACTTGCAGGTTAGCAAATCCACTTACCTGCTGAATACCAGGGGACATGATTCTATCATAACAAGCGAATGGTTATTTTATCGTCTCGTCACAGAAGCATTTCTCTTTTAGAGTCAAGAGTGACAGACATCTCACACCCAGTATGACAGAAGATTAAGGACAAGCGTGCGTGCCAGTGTTGAGGAACACAGCAGAACAAATTCATTATTAATGGGATGCTTTCAAAGCCCATGGCGTCACTAGGTATCCATTGTTACCTCTGTTGTTGTTTGGAGCTCTTAGCAGGGCAGAGAGGATAGAGACAAGGCAGACAAGGATAAAGACCCCAAACTCAGCCTCTCTCCTCCTTCCCATGACGTGCATCCTGCCTCTATAGCAATGCTCTAGGCTTATTTGACCAGTGCTGCTTATATGCAATGTAATGATTGGTATATTTGTTAATGCACTAAAGGACCAGAGGATTAATTTCTCTTTATTCTTTAATGTCATGTCCATAGGGAAATATAATGTCAACTGCCTTTTAGACTAAATAAGCCAATGAGTTACCTCTGCAGCTGAGTTTATTTGTGGTCGGGCCTAGTGTACTGATCTGGAAAAGAAGAAGCCTGCGTCCCCCCTTAAGGAACGGTTTCACAGCCAGACAGTGGGAAACAGCTCTAAAATACAGAGAAAATACCCTGTATTCATAGCAAGGGTGCCCTGGCCATGCGTGAACTGATGCTGATGACATTCACATGTAGCTGTGATGCCTGAGTGACTTAAGTTGCTCTGAGGGTCTGTGCAGAGAAGCTTAAGGATGTAAGAAGGACAGAGACACATTTTAACCCGACAAATACTTTTCTTTGTTGCGGGCTATGAGTGAAAACTTGACTGGAATATACACGCAATGAGTGTGTTACTGCAGATGATGCATGGGAGGTTTGACACATGAAATGTAATTTGGGTTTTAATGTCTGAGTTCTGTTACTCTTCTAACCACTTGACAAAACGGGAATCAGATTCAATTTAGCTCATGTTGAATGTGGATGTGAGGTTATAAAAAACCTTTTATATTGAATGTAAAGAAGGGTAACTACCGAGGATACAGTCGATGAGGCTATTAAACTGGGAAATTAGAGATAGTGGATAGCACTTTGACGGGGACTTGGACAACATCAACATACATATTACCCACCAATCATCATATCTGTATATGACAAAAAGATTTAATTGAATAGTTTTTTTCTATTATTTAGTTATAGTTTGTATAGTTTATGTAGATGAAGCATGTCATTTTTGTTATCCAGTAGATTGCTACTGACTATTTACAAAAAAAAAGCAATGCCAGAGATGGGTTTGCCTTTTCGAGGAAATACATAGCAAATTAATATGATTTCTTCTATGAATACAGGCATATTTTTGCGGTGGCAATCAGAATCACTTGCAAAAGCCCTTTCTCCACCCGTCACATTGTTGGAGGGCCCGTTCTCTACACAGCCCCCACACACCCCATGGGCCCCAGTGCCACTGCCTGCACTGTCTATATTTACCCCCCTGATCATATGCTTCTAATAGCTGATGCAGACATTCACAAAACTGGTAATAAAAATACTAATATATTTAGCATATATTATCTTTAAAATATCCAAAATAACATCCCAGATATAAATAAGATGTTAAAAGTTGCAATATTTAGCTTTAATGAAAGCAAAAAGAACCATATGCTGGACAATAGCACTTTGTAATTGCTGACATAGAATCCATTACATAAGTGTGCTATTGTAAATAGGTGGAACTAATTCTAAAAGTGGTTTATCTGGCTGGATTCATAATGCAGGGCAACAATTGGTGTTAATTAAAGGCTGTGACCAAAAGCACTGCCTATTACTATATAATGCACCATGTTCACTGTCTGACATTGTACGTGAGCGTCCGAAGTGTGTATGAATTTCAGCTCTGTAAAGCGCCCTCAAAAATTCCCACAATGGAATGAAAGCAGTAGTTCCTGGATACTACTTTTGCGCACAATCCCACAATACAATGTGATGCATATTATAGATGTGGAGATTATAGTTATGCAAAATTACACCTGTCAGCGATGACAGGACAATGACGATGATTAGTGAAGGTCAGACATCTCAATTCACTGCTCACGACTGAGTAAACTACAGGTATTTTTATTATCTAGGAAACAGTGAGTGAACGAGAGAAAAATTTCAGACAGCCAACTGTCCCTGTTGGTACAGCGCTCGATCTTTGTTATGTAGTCTCCGCTGCCAGGCATAGCACACCGTGCACACTTGGCTTTACAGTGTTTGGAACCAGCTTTCTGTAGCCGTGGTGTTGGGGGATGTATTTTGATGTGATTTCAATAAACAAACAGGAAGGTTTGTTTATTGAAATCACACCAAATACCTGTGTTGATTTTTTTTCATCTTAAAATAGTATTATCTGTATGACACATGTTGTCACTGACCTGAAGATCTGCAGATGAATTCTGATTACAACTTTCTATTTTTGTCTTCCCCTCATCTTTCCAAATGCCTAAATGAAATAAAGTGCAAACAAGACAGAACACAAATTGTAACAACCAGTGAGTGGATTCTTGTTCCACAAATTAGATAACCCCCCCACCCCCATATTATGGTCATTTTGAGGTTCCTACTTGTATTTTGGGTTTCTACTAGAACATGTTTCATGTTAAAAAAAAACACATTATTTTTTTCTCATAGTCTGTCTGAATATACCTGTATTTACCCGCTGTCTGAAATGCTCCGTTTTAGCACCTGTCTCTTTAAGACCCCCTCCCGAAAAAACCCAGTCTGCTCTGATTTGTCAGTGTTTCCGGGTCTTCTGCATCTGTGCTCTCGGTGTCTCTGCACCATCATTGCAGCTGGGGAATGACGAACAGCACTGTAGCCGCACTTTCTACCTAAATAAAGTATAGTTGTGACATCACAACCTTACTGAAGTCCTGACGGCTCCTTTAAAGGCACAGTTTCTGAATACGGGCTGGATTGAGCATTTTTGATACTTTTCACAGTATTTACGTATTTATATAGCACCTAGACCTGCTTTATAATAAAACAAGACATGGGAATCTCACTTTTTAAAAGATGGGACCTTTAAGAACAACAATCTGATCATCTCTCACTTTGGCATCACATTAAAAGGCAATGGAGTGAGAACAATGGACTGGACAAGATAAGAGTTGGCTCCTATGAAATATTTATTCCTCCTGCTTTTAAAGCCCCCTGCAATCTCTGACCGATTGTGCCCGAGACCGCCTTTAAAAATCAAAGGCGATAGACAAAGGATCAGATATATTAGACAACATGCAGGGCCTGCCTCCTCCAGCAAAAGGCTGTGTTGTGAATGTATGTGCATGCATGTGTTTGTCTGCAGTATCTGAAGCCCACAGTGCCATCAGGCTCTCAAAAGAGGAACTGCTACTTTCTTATAGATCCCCCTCCCTGCCTCCGCATGTCTCCACTCCGGTCTCAGAGACTTACATCTGATTGTATTTCTTTATTTCCCAGCAGCTGGTCGGTGAAACATTTGCATGTTGCAAGGCTAATGTGAGCTATTTTATTTCAATTCACCCTCAGAAGACATTCTCTGGTTTGAAATGTATGTATCCGTGCGCCCGCGTGCGCGTAAACGTTTGTGTGCGCGCTGACAGGGAAGGCTGGAATCTGGACAGACAAATCTGGACAGATAAGGGCTGGTTAACAAAACGCACAGAGTCTAAACAAACCATCAAATGAACAGACTGAATGCGCACATTGATCAAACACACAGGGAAAGCCAGCACCCACACCCACACATAGTTTTACCACACACACACACACACGCGCGAGCGCGCGCACACACACTTGAGTAGGACACAGGGCAGAGTGCGTTCCGCCGATCATCTCCGTCCCTCCCCTCAGCAAGCAGATTGCCTGTGCCGCTGACGACAGCCAGTCACAGTGTTGTGAGTGCGAGGCTGTGTGTGGAGAGACTGCATCAAGGAGCGAGAACTGTGCGCTTACATCGGGAACGGCGCGTGGGAGTTGTTCTCTCCTCTCTACCTGCCGTTTGCATTCCTGCTTTATTCTCTACACTGATCCTCGGACGAGTTTGGGCGCACAGGGAGTCCCATTACCGAAGGGAGGATCGTGCTGTGTGTGTGTGAGAGAGTGTGTGTATGTGTATGTGTATGCGTGTGGGTTGCCTGTTTTAACTACAGCTGTCATCTTAGAACCGCGGCACTGCCGTTGTGGAGAAACCCATTGGAAAACGTCTGGCTGTTGTCTTTTCTTCTCCCCCGCCTCGTTTTGTTTGAAAGCTGTCTTTCAAGGCGATGGACTTGAGATAGTGCGTCTCAATTTGAGTGTTGGTGGCTGGGAGTTGCCGTCGGGGAGAAATGCGAAAGGATGCTTGGAAGCAGTGAAGGCTACAGCAGGTGAGTAGGCTATCCGATTAAGAAAGAAAAAAAAAAAAAAAAAAGACGCTTATTTTTACGCAGATTACAGTTCTCAGTGTTCATTGTTATGTCGATGCAGTTTAATAATGTGGGCTGAGGCCACGATTTTTTTTAGAGAGGTGGATATCCAGAATGCAGCGGTCTCTCTGGGCTACTTTGAAGAAAACATCCCTCAAATATGTGAATTCTGCTGTGCCAGTGGCGACATGCATTCATACCAGAGGCTTTCCTAAAACTCCTCGGATCTCATTCCGATGTCAAATCGGCTAAAATGTTCCTGCAAGTCTGCGATGATTGGGGCAGAATCGGTTGACAGGACAGGAAAAGCAAACGGGGACTTGAGTGTGGTTAGGCGCGTCCTCTGCAGGTAAAAATGCATCTAATCCTCGCACATTCGAAATTAATTATAGATATGGTATCCGTGCACATTTTGACAGTGTAATCTCCTTTTCTGCACATTTCTCTGTGTCTACGTGTGCGTGTCTGGGTGGAGGAAGGCTTAAGCCATTAATCAAATGTAATTGTCCCGCGAATGTGTGTGTGTGTGCGTGTGTGGGGAAAGGGGTGGGGGGTGAATTGCAAAATGTTATCTTAATCTAGCCTTTATTTGGCGGCCACGTATAGGCTCTGCTGAGATAACATTTCTCATTGTGTGGAAGTGTGAGGCAGTCGTGATCCTCCCCATATGCCATTTTATTCATCTGCAAAGATGGCTATCTGTTAAATGGGCAGCATATAAAAGCAAAGCAGCCTCCTGCTGCAACGGAGTCATTTCATTGATCTTCAGAAACGACTTTGGAATTTTTTTTTTTGGTTTTCTAGGAGACAACAGTGATGGAGGGCTCTATATATAGCTTACACTGCGACTACACAGGACACAGGGTGAAATTTGTGTGTTTGTGGTGCCACACGCTGTCTGTTGTTTGTTATTCAAGGCAGCATTTGCACAAAA
>JAOVVB010148905.1:0-11869 GCA_028570985.1 Heterobranchus longifilis
TTACAAGGTCTGGGAAAGAAGAGGTTATTGTGAATATACAAGTTCAATGCAAGGCAAGTGGAAAATTTTCATTACAATTCCTCCCTTTTTGTCATTTATGACAAATAAAGTATATACAATAATAGTGTAAATTACATCAGATACATCAAGTCACTAGGATTTAAGATGCATCATCATTCAAACACTACTAGAAAATTGCATTAGCTGTTTTTGTGGACATAGGCATCCTGAATTATTAGCAAGCTGGAGGATTTTGGATTAAATTTATTTACACAATGTCATTGTCAGAGTCTGTGTCACTGTCTCTGTGAGAGAAAGGTGGGATCCAGTCTGATGTGTCTCCTCCCTCAGTTTGACAGAAAGCTTGGTATTGCACCATCTGATGTGAGATAGATTTATCTATTGCTCTAACCATGAGGCTTCTAACACAAGGGATGATGCAACACCCACACACTGCTAACACTGCTATGGCTACCAGGAACCCGGTTATTAGCGAGAGAAAAACTGTTTTCCATCTTCCAAACATTTTTTCCATCCAACTCCACAAGCCGTCATCGTTATAACCGGAATTCCGAGCAAGCTCATCTGCTAACGACTTCATTCTGGACAAAGCCTTAGTTACTGAACCATCAGGAGCCGTATTGTTAGGAATGAAAGTACAACATGAATCACCAAACATTTGGCATACGCCTCCTTTTTCCGCGAGGAGCATGTCCAACGCCATTCTATTTTGCCAGGCCATTTCAGAAGTCGCGGCCAACTGTTCAGCCAAACCTGCAATTGCGTCATGGGTGTAGTTAATAAAGCGCTGTTGGTTGTAGTAAATGTAATTAATCCAGTCAACATTCTTGTTTGTGATGCACCAGAGACAAATAGATTCAAATCCGGATAATATCTGATTTCGCGCTTTAAATTCATTAGGGACACCCCGCGGTACTCCTATTCCATCCAGGTATACTTGGTCATCAAAACTACCAGGAACCCCCTCTCGTTTGATCCTAGGGTGGGATGTTGGTTGGCCCTGGACTGGGTGAATGGAGGTTCGTTCTACAAACATGATTTTAGCACAAACACCGGTCCAATCAGTCTTAAGTCTAGACCTTATGGTTTTTCCGCAATGCCAAAACATATCCGAGACTACTTTTGTAGGGTTGTAGAATGGAGCTGAAGGTGGGGGAACATGATATCTCCCACTGCTATCTTCTATGTGTTCACCACAGGGGTGCCTGGTACCATTGATATCTCTGAATAGCAGCCACGCGCATGAGATATTAAATGTCCAAGTGTGTGCGCAGGAACCTGTGTTGTTGTTTTCTGTGGGGTCACTGAAATTACCCACATAACATCCGTTTGTTGTTTTTTTCTCAAAACATTCAAACATTTGTGTAGGTATGGTTACATATTGAGGTGGTGCAAGGCCCTCTTTGAATGGCCCTGTGCGTAGGGGCCGGAGATGGTGACACTGTGTGTTGTTCCAAACATTGGAACTAAGAAAATGGAAACAGTTAGCTGGGCAGGTAGGGCAATCAGTGAAGTTGTGGGATAACATCCTGCCGTCTTTTGCGCAGAATTGGGTGCTACTGCGTTTACCATTTACTAACACATAAGAGTGGCTAGCGTAGTAGTTGTAGCAGCTGGACGAATTGAATGGCGCGGGCACTACTAACGGAATGTTTTTGACTGGTTGGCAGTATACACAAGAGGAGTGATTAGTTCCTAACGTTTGTGTGACCGTGAACAGCGCATGTTGATACCACGTGTTATATTTTAGAGACAAGAGTGCATCCGAGGGAGTTTTACTGTCGCGCCTGTGCCTGCTGTGAGTCAGATTCACTAGGGCGGCGGATCGTGTAGTCAAGTTTGTTGTCTGGGAGTTGTTAGTCTGAGTCTGGTCGGTATGAAATGGGTCCAGTATCAGCACAATGGGAATCACAATTAAACAGGATAACATCAGTAACAAACAGATTGTTCCCCTCAAACCACAGAAGCCTGGGTGCCGAAATGGATGCCACGGTCTCTGCCGGTCCATCGCTGGTCGTGTGGTGTGTTTTCTCTTCTCTGTGTATGTATGGTGTGTGCGTGTGATTTACCAGTTCAACGTAGGGCTGCGCCCTTTTAGCTGTGTTGGTCACCTGAGAGCAGCGATCCGCCTACACTCTCGCAGAGTCCTCAATCGCGCTGTGGTGACTTAACTTTGTTTTCCTGTGGAAGTGTGTGCAGATGGTGGTGCTGAATTCTTCTTGCCGATGTTGTACTAATGAACGTCTGGTGAGGAGTCGTCATGCGGCTCCGGTACCTTTTTGCAGTGGCTTGCATGCACCCACGTGATTCTGCCTGTGACTTTCACTGCTGTGTGGGTGGTCAACAATACCTGGAAAGGCCCCCGCCACCGCCTCTGCCACCAACTCTGTCTCCTGAGATCCTTCACCACGACCCAATCTCCTGGTTTCAGATTATGGAGGGGTCGTGTGGCTGGAGTTGGTAGTGCGTCCATGGCGCCCCCGCTGGATGCATGGTAAGCACAATGTTGTTTCAGGTTAATGCCAAAATACTCACCAATTTGTTTCAAAGCAGCACTAATAAATGGTGTTCCATTGTCACTACTTATCCTCCCCGGGATTCCCCACCTAGGAATGACCTCGGTGATAAGAGCTTTCACTACAGCTTCAGAGTCTTGCTTCGCTGTGGGAAAAACTTCAACCCATTTGGAAAACATGTCAACAATTACCAAACAGTATTTTTTCCCTCCACTTGGAGTCAGTTCAATGAAATCCATCTGTAAGTGATCAAAAGGTTTGTTAGGTGGAGGATGGGCAACCTGAGGAATAGAAATGCCTCGTCCTACATTGTTAGTTGCACAAATAACACATGATCGACAGTATTTTTGTGAGTAACTTGTGAACCCTTTCGTAAACCAGTGTTGTGAAATTGCACTCAACATTCCCCCCTGTGACACATGATCCAATCCGTGTGTCAACTTAGCGTAGTGAGGAAACAGCCATTTAGGTAGGCATGGTTTGTCATTGGGACCATACCACACCCCCTCTTTAAATACACAACCATCTTTCTTCCACTGTCTCTTCTCCGCCGGTTCTGCTTTCTGTTGTAATTCCTGCAAATCAGCTGTGGGTGTTATGGGTGCTGAATCAGAATCAGAGAGGAGACAACAAGATGTGATGAGTGGCAGACATGCTGCTGCTTTCGCTGCTGCATCTGCTCGTGCATTTCCTTTAGAAATAGAGTCAGAGTTGTTAGTGTGCGCATCACATTTACACACAGCTATCTGAGATGGCTTTAGCACAGCATCCAAGAGCTCAGCCACAAGAACATGGTGGGAAATAGGTTTGCCTGTGGATGTGAGGAAATTCCTATGTTTCCAAAGTGTACCAAAATCGTGTACCACGCCAAAGGCATATCTGCTGTCTGTGTAGATGTTGACAGTTTTGTTCTCAGCAAGTTTACATGCTTCTGTGAGTGCAATCAGTTCAGCTGCTTGTGCTGAAAGTGAAGGTGAGAGAGATTTAGCCATCAATGTGTCATGTGCAGTTACCACTGAAAAACCCACTTGGTTTCTTCCTGTGTCTGGGCTGCGAGATGCTGAACCGTCCACAAACAATTCCAAATCTGGATTAGGGAGAGGAGTTTCTTGCAGGTCAGGCCTAGGAGAACAAGCTTCGGTTATTGTGGCAACGCAGTTGTGTTCCTCCCCATCCTCTGAAATTGGGAGAAGAGTAGCAGGGTTAAGCACGTTACAACGTTTAACTGTAATGTTAGGCATATCCAACAAAATGGTGTTGTATCTCAGCCATCTGGCAGCTGAGAGATGTGATGTTCTCTGCTCTAGCAGTATCATAGACACTGCATGTGGCACAAGCAATGTCAAATCAGCATAACCTACTAGGTCCCTAGAGGCCATTACTGCTTTCTCTGCTGCTGCTACAGCTCTTAGACATGTCGGCAGGCCTGCAGCTACGGGGTCAAGTTTGGCTGAAAAATAAGCTACAGGTCTTCGTCGTCCCCCGTGGTCTTGTAACAAAACTGAAGTCATGCAACCTCCCTTTATGTCAACCATCTGAGTAAAAGGTCTGGTAGGGTCTGGTAGACCCAGAGTCGGTGTAGTCTGCAAGGCAAGCTTTAAGTCAGTGAAAGCTTGCTCTGCTTCAGGTGTCCATGTCACTGTGTCATGAGAGCGTAAGTTTCGCCCATGGGCTATTGAGCTCAGAGGTGCCTCGAGGACAGCATAATTTGGAATAAAGGCCCTGCAGTATGATGTCATGCCTAAAAATGACTTTACCTGTTTCATGGTTTTAGGCTTTGGTATGTTTTGTATAGCCTCAACTCTTTGTGGGGAGAGGGATCTGCCCTCAGCTGTGATCACATGACCCAAAAATGAGACTTGTTCTTGTACAAACTGCAGTTTAGATAAGCTAGCTTTGTGACCTTCTGATGCTAAATGTTTTAGCAGCTTCACCGTATCTGCTTCACATTGTTCTTTTGTGGGGGCACAAATCATTAAATCATCAACATACTGTAAAAGTGCACTTCCTGTTGATAGTCTAAGTGTCTCTAGACTGTTTTTCAAAGCATCATTGTAGATGGTAGGTGATTCACAATACCTTTGACATAACCTAGTAAAAGTGTAACTTTTCCCTTTGAAGGAAAACGCAAACCAAAACTGGCTATCTTTGTGGACTGGAACACTGAAAAATGCATTTGAAAGATCAACAACTGAAAACCATCTACTATCTGATGGAACTTGTGACAGTATAGTATATGGATTTGGAACATTTGGTGCGCTCTGTTGTACTGCATCATTCACACTTTGTAAATCTTGAACGAAACGCCATTCGGTAGGTTGGTCTTTATCTCGTATTTTCTTTACTTGAAAAATAGGTGTGTGCACTGGAGAGTCAGGACACGGTATGATTACACCCGCCTTTAACAGGGAATCAAAAACTGGTGTAATACCATCAATAGCCTCTTGTTTGATAGGATACTGAGGTTGGTGTGGCCTGTAGTGTGATTTTGGAGTTATAACTACAGGCTGCATATTTTTTATGAGCCCAACGTCATATTTGCCCTGTGCCCACAGTGTCTTAGGGATTTCCTGTAGCACAGGGATGTTTGCCAAATCGGATTCATGCAAGTGAGCGGTCGGTGTGTGTGCGTCGTCATCAACCAACTGAACGGTTCTCATAGTGTGTGCAACAGAGGTGTACTTTTGTCTGTGTGCTTTCAAGACAAAATTAAAATCAACACATGGATCTTCAGTCTCTTCCCATTTATCTGAGGCTAAGCATTTCTTTACCCATGGACCTAAATCCTGCCATGTATCTTTTGTAGCTTTTGCTAGGGACACATGTGGTGTAGAATGAGGAACATCAAACGGAAATGGGTCCCTCTCTTTAACAACGGAAAATGGTGTTTCAAATGGAGATGAGTTATCCTGTGGCTTCGGCAATGTCACAGAAACAGCACATCTGTTTTCAGTCCAAAACATACAACTTAATGTTAACTTTTCATTCTCACACCTTTCTCTGAACCATCGTTTCTCAAACTCTGCATCTCTCCCTGTGTGTATGTGTGCAGTGCAGTGTAGGTCAAATGATGTGGTGTAGTCTGTGTCAATAGATAACGTGCGTGCACGTGCTTTAGTCATGAGGTCATCATTCAGTGAGCCCACAGTGGACTCGCACAACTTCCATTCATACACATATAGCGGTGTGTGTGCGCTGTTACAAATGTGTGTGTCATGAATGTGTCAAGATCAGCTGTTCTGGTCACGATAACTCCATCTGGTGTGGAAATGAGGCAGACAAACACATTACGTCCCTTCCCATTAAATTGACTGGACAATGTGGAGATAGCAAAAATGTTTAAAGCTGCCTGTTCTCTCATCAACACATGACAAAGGAGCTGTATATCTTTCCAAAACTGTTTTTCCTGACGTGACTATCGAGTTTATAAATCTACCGCTCATTTTAGGTTGATTAGGAAATTCATTTTCTTTGATCACTGAATGTGTAGCCCCAGAATCTACTAGAAATTCAACATTTTTACCCTGTATGAACAGTGTGTGTTTTAGCATTTCAGAATATGCGTCAGCAGTGTACTTAGCATATGTTTCAATGGGTGGTTCAACTTTAGCTTTTTCTTCTAAATGTGCTATAGTTTCTTTTATCAGTGTGAGTGTGTGTGAGGTGCAATCACCAGTCTGATGTGTAGTTTGGTCATCCTCGTTGTGTGACAGTGTGGTCAAAGATGCTGACTCCTCCTCCTGTGCTTTCTAATCTCAGTCTGAGATGATGCCACACCTGTGTTTCTCCTCACAGTCTCTGGCCCAGTGTCCGCTTTTACCACAGTTGTAACGAGTGTCTCTGTCCATTTGGCCCCCTCGGCCACGATTTCCACGTCTACGTCCATATCCGCGACGACGTCCACGTCCTCCATATTGTCCGCTGTACAAAGTCATTGCTGCCGTGTGCATTTCTTTTTCACGCTTTTCCCCTTTTCTTACCGTCCTCACGGAGTAGGTTCTCAGCATGTACCGCATGGGTCAGTGCCAGACTCATTTTGCAGCTATCCCATGTGATACATGTGCGTTTGAGCACCCTCCCAATGTCAAGTTTTAATCCATTTATGAAACTGTTGCGCAGATGAGTTTCGTATGTTCCACAATCAGCTGCAGCTTCCATGCCAGCTGGGCGTTCAATTCCACAATGTGTGTTATGAACTTCGGTCAGCCTGTTTGCATAGTCAGCTACAGTCTCGTCTTCCTGTTGTTTGCATGCTGCTATTTTCTGCATGTCCATTCGTACAGGAAAAGCTTCCCCACATTTCTCACACAAGGCTGTTATAGCCGCCTTGTACGCATCATTTTCAGGCTGATCCCATTCGGGATTGGTGATTCTCACATCGTCAGCAGGGTATCCTCTGCTGATTTTAGCCCATGCTACACCCAGCTTTGCAAACAACAAACACCTCAGTTCAGCTGTTGTTGGGTGGACCTCCTCACAGAACACTCTTAATTCCACAGCGAACTTTGGTCCCCCCACTTCAAGCGGGGAGGACAGATGTGCCATGGCCTTGGCAATGTCCTCCTGAGTCCATGGTCTATGGACTAGAATTGGGCCTGCAGCCCCAGCTACCTCAATCATAGGAAGAGTGGTTACCGGTGGTTCGTTATCATTTTCTCTCTCCGGATTTGTATCAGCATTCCCTCTCCGTCCTGCCGGGCCATATTCTCTCCCGGTTCTGGTTGTTGGGGGCGACACCACGTCCTTGACGCCACTCACCACCGCTTTGACGAAGTCCGGGAGGAAGTCGTGCAGCTGGACACTCGCTGAGATGTAGGCCGGTGGCCTCTCCCGAACAGGCTGTGGTGATGGTGGAGTCGTGGTGAGGGCTGATAGATCTGGATACAGGTCATGTGGTGGTGGTGGTGGTGGTAATATCTCTAGTTCCTTGATGATGAGTAGAGGCTCAGGCGGGGGAGGATCCACCTGATTTTGTCCCTGTCCGTGTGGACCGCCTCCCCCAGCTCCCAAGACCTCCTGCTGGACCTGTGGTTGTGGTGGTGGTGGTTGTTGTTGTTGTTGTGGTCTCGGTGGAGCACAGTCGAGGTCGGAATCCTGCATTTTGAGACACTGAGACACAGATGAGAGCCTATTTGTCCCTGCCTGTTTTCGTTTTTCCCTTTTCTGTGCTTCTTCTATCCAAAAAGCATATGCATTCCAATCTCCCAAGTATCTCCTTCTAAACCTCCTCCTTTCTGTCTCCTTTTCTCTCTTCTCCAAACTTTCCCTCAGGGCAGTTAATTGTCTGACACTCAGACTTCCCCCTTTGGGGAAACCATGTTTCTGCACCCACTCTCCCAGTGAGAGAACAGCACGCTCACCGTAATGTTTCCTCATGTATTCTGCATTTGGGCTCTTTAAACCTGGATCATTCTCATCAAAATATTTGCTGTTAGACTTTCCCATTGTGTTGAAAGCACAGATACAATTTCACCAAATTGTTTACTAAATTACCTTTGAATCGTTAACCTTTATTTTATTTTATTACTTTACTGTAATTCTCCAAATTACCTTTGCAAAATAATACCCAGAAATATTATTTCATTGTTCAAGTTATCTTTTCTTTTCTTTTTTTTCCTTCCAACAATTTTTACCTTCACTTATTAGTAACCAACCTTTTCTTACTTCACCCAACCCAATACAATCCCAAGTTGCGGTCTCAGAAGAAAAATACCCTTCTTTTTCTTTCTTTTTTTGCAACAAACTCTTACTTGTTGTTATTAATTCTTCAATTTTCCTCTTTTTTATTTTTATTACTTTATTTATTCTTTTTTTTAAATTGTATTTACTTTCAGACCTTCAGCTTTGTGTATTGTTTTTCTTTCAGATAATTCACCTTTATGCATTTCCCTTTTTCAGACCATTTGCATTGTAATTATCCTATCCTAGGATTTTAGAATTATTCTTAACGGGAGCTCTGTCCCACCACGTCCAATACGGCGCAATCCGGACTCAAGTGTCAACAGACGTGGTGTACCAGCTTCACCAATAATTCTTAAGCAGACTCGTCAGTGTGCTTCCAGGTTTCTTCTAAACCATTGGTTGAAAACTTGGGGACCCTGTCCCTTTTGGAACCCTGTTCCACACAATCACACAAAACCTTAAGTCCAAAAATACTTTTTTTCCTTTTAAGTTTTCCACTATTTTCTCTTTTTTTTCCCCCCAAAAATCAAACCTTGAATGTCTGTTAAAATTCAGAAATCCCACCTGTTCTTTTGGATCGCAGCGCTGAGCCGACCCGTCCTCGAGTCCCAGGTCCCCCTTCTCCACCCGAATTTTATGGGGAGGTTGAAGCTGAAAATGACCTCTTCAGGATTGCAAGTCCCCTGGACCCCGAGTCCGGTCCAACCTCAAACGAGCGATCCCACTTCTGACACCAAACTGTAATGGGAATTTCTGTATCACAACAGAGTTCAGTCAAACACCAAGTGTCTTTATAAGATATGGATTTAACAAAGCTTTCTGCAGAAAGGTTCAGACAGATACAAGCAGATGGACAGTCTGTACATGTCTGACCCAGAGCCACAGGTTGGTGTATCTTTTACAGGGAATGAGAGATTCTCGTTCCCAGGATGTTTACAGTTAGCGTGCACCTGGAGTTTTGGCTCGACAAGTTACAAGGTCCGGGAAAGAAGAGGTTAGTGTGAATATACGAGGTCAATGCAAGGCAAGTGGAACATTTTCATTACAGGTTATATTTACGAGTGTATCTCTGGCCCCTGCTCTTCTGACTGTACCTGGAAATAGGATGAGGTGGAGGTGCAGGTTGCTGCAAGAAGCTGTGGGCGGAGCTGTTGTCTGGCTGAATGTTCAGGTGGAGGCGGTGTTGCAAGTTGCTTGAAAAGGCTGTAGGTGGAGGTTCAGGGTGAAGCTATCTGTTAGAATCTGCAGGTGCAGGTTGCTGGAAAAGGCTGTGGGTGGAGGTTCAAGCTGCAGTGTTCGGCAAAATCTGCAGGTGGAGGAAGCAGAGCAGGTTGCTGGAAGAGGCTGTGGGTGGAGGGTCAGGCTGGAGCTTTATGCCAAAATCTGGACATAGAGGCAGTGGAGTAAGTTGTTTGCAGATTCTGTAGGTGGAGGTTTGGTTACATCTGTCTGCCAGAAGCTGCAGGTAGAGGCGGAGGTGCAGGTTGCTGGCAGATGCTGTGGGTGGAGGAGATTGTGATGGAAGCTTTCTGCCAGAATATGTAGGTGGAGGTGGCATCTGCAGCTTTCTGACAGAGGCTGTGGATGGAGGCTGCAATGGAAACTTTCTGCCATAATCTGTAGGTGGAGGTGGCAGATGCAGGTTGCTAGCAGAGACTGTGGGTGGAGGTTAGACTGTTGCTTCCAGAATCTGCAGGTGGAGGCGGTAGCTGCAGGTTGCTGGCAGAGGCCGTGGGTGGAGGTTAGACCGCAGCTGTCTGCCAGAATCTGCAGGTGGAGCATGGGGCAGCAGCTGGGTGATGAAAGCTGCTGGCAGAGGGTGGAGGCAACAGATGGCTGCTGTAGGCTGGAAGCAGAGTGACAAGGTGGTAGACGTTGTAGGTGGAGGGCGGCGGGTAGTACTTCAGCCGGTTTGAAGAGGCAGTTTGTGTCCTGGCAGCTGATTCAGGTCGCAGTTTAGACTGAACCTAGATCAAAGACTTTGTTCATAGAGTCTGCATTTACTGATTAAAACACTTCTTAAGATTACTTAAAACTACAATACTTAAAAATATAATATTTAAACTTAATCAGAATCAGATTTATTGCCAAGTAGTTTTTACGTACAAGGAATTTGTCTTGATGATACGGTGCACAACAAGAACACAAAAACAAAGAGTATACATAAACAAATAAACAACAAATAAAAACAACAACAAAAGCAAAGAGCATATGTACAATGACAATGATGTATAACTTAACTGCAATGTTCCACCAAGTAATTAACCCTCCTGTGTCCTTTGTCGCAGAAGAGTATGAAGCAAATATTTTGATCGTTTAAGGCATTTTTCATGTTAAAACAGTTCATGTTTCCAGCTTCAGAAATGTGAAGATTTGCTGCTTTTAATTTTAGTTATTTTATTTTTTTAATAGTCCAATTTAATAATAGTTTTATCTGCATCTAGTACTTTTACTTAATTTACTTAATACTTTAAGTACACATACCTCAGCACAATTACATAATTTTACTTTAGTAACATTTTCAATGCAGGACTTCTACTTGTAATGGAGTATTTGTTACAGTGTGGTATTTGTACTTAAGTAAAGGATCTAAATACTTCCTCCACCACTGCATACACACAATGCAAATATAAAGCAAACAGGGCATTATCATAAAGAGAAAACAGAGCGACAACAGTCACAATCAATGGAAGAGAAAAACTAAAGTAAGTACTAAATAGTTAATCAAGTTTAGACTAAATTAACCTTTCTTTTTGGACTATTAGGTGGAAGTCATGGAGAGATGTATGTCATGGGAGGAAACCTGCAGGAAGTCAGCAGTGGAAACATGTCATGGTATGAAAATAAAATTCTAGTCTGTTTATAAGATGACATATGGACCCTTCAGGAACTTCACTTTTACACGTCAGACTATGACACTTCACTATGGCTGCAGTTTTAAACACCTGGTTAAAGTTGTGAATTCAAACTAAACTTAAGTTTAGGAAACAAACTACTCGGTGAAGTTTAGGAAAACATCAGGGTAAAATAAGACGTTTGTTACATTAATTAAGTACGTAAGTTAAATAGTCAGCGTAAATAAGTCAACGTTGACTTTTGGTTTCACACGGGACATCCAGCACCCCTCCTCCTCCCGACACGGACTTTCTCACTCTTTATACTACGTCACCTGACTTGATGGGTTTACATTGGATTTAGTTGAAAGCTTGGAGCGACTAAATGCCAAAAATGTGATATTAGTTTGTATAGAACGTATTTTTGTATTTTCAAATTACAAATTACTTGTATTTTATTTAAATACAATTTCTCATTTTGTATTTTATTTTTGATACATTTGATGAGCAAGTACTTATTATTTGTAACAAGATACTTTTAATGTATTTGTGCACATTTCTGCTCTCAGGAAGTGACGTGGTAATCACAGCTCAGTGCCTCCCAAAAGATACTACCGTTTATTCAAACAAAAGTATGTTGAACAATAGTATACATTGAGTATGTAGTGCATAGTGTGTGATTTTGGATCATCTGATTGCTGCTTTCACACCTCATCAGTTGTAATAAAGTGGAATCATCCTTTAAAAATGGATGTAATTAATCTTTGCTTTCGATGAAAGGCTTACTTTTTTGGCTCTTCAAGGTTGTTTATTTTT
>JAOVVB010148914.1:0-11869 GCA_028570985.1 Heterobranchus longifilis
GAGGTCATTAGCATTTAAAGGAGCATGTACTGAAATAGGTTGCTGAGAACAGAGCTACTTTTTACCAGGTAAAAGTACCCAACCATTGAGAATTTTAAATTAAAGTATATTACAAACTTTTCATTAGGACCCTAAAGAATCATATTAACCTATGAAAAATTGGGACTGGATGACCCCTTTAAGGGCTTTATTCTTCAAAGCCTGTTGGATTTATAGTCAAAAAGACATCTGCACTACACAAATCATGTACAGAAATTTACCCAATTGTGAATTACACTCAGCGAAGTTTGGCCCATAATCTGTTAACTACTAATACCCCTACCTCACCTACGCGGTTTCGCACGGTGGCCTTAAGTACGGTTCATCATGATTTGTGAATTTTGGCGCTGTGATTAGGTTTCCATCTTTCCGCACTATAGTTTTCAAAATAGTCAAACCGCATAGGTGAGATAGGGGTATAACAGCAGGAATAATGGAGGGGGGTGGGTGGGTTTGGGTGGTTATTGGGGACGGGGCTTGTAGAATGACTTTAACACACACACACACACACACACACACACACACTCACACACACTAACAGATTGGGAATGACTTCTGTCTGGCTCACAGATTACATAAATTGTCTGATTAATGGATTACATTTTTGAGAAAAATAACTAAATAACTGAGTACTTAAATGGCAGACCTAACGCATAAGATTACTTGTTACATCAAAAAAGTAATCCAAGTACTCTAATGCTTATGTTACTTTGTAACGAGTTACACCCAACACTGGTTATGTAGCACCTGTTTGAACATAAAATCCACAGGCAATCTTGGTACACAATTAAAAATAAGTTGAAAGGGAGCATACACCCCTGTCTCATGAACCGTAGCATTGTGAGCTGTCTCTTTTTTCTGATCATGTAGACTTGTAACAAGTTTTGATAGTAGCACTGTCAGAAGGCAAGGCAAGACAGGACTGGAGATAAATCTGTAAGTTCTGAGCTCCTTGATGAAAAGCATCTCGAACCTCATCTCCATCAACCTCTTCAGCCTCCACAAGCAAATTGTGATAGCGCTCCTTCATTAGTCTGTTGCTCATGTTCTTGACAGAAAGGTCTCTACTCAGAGCATCTGCCACTATGTCTTTTGTCCCTGCTATATGTTTTAGGTCAAAGGTGTAAGCTGCCAGTTTGGATACCCAATGTTGCACACAAGCATTGAGTTTTGCTTCGGACATAATGTATGTGAATGGATTTTTGTCTGTCCAGACTGTGAATTTTTGACCCTTCAGCCAATGGCTAATTATGGAGAATCACACGCATGCTCCATTTGAGTGCCAAAAACTCGAGCTTATGAACTGTATAGTTCCTCAGTGATTTGCTCAGGGTCTTACTCGCAAATGTGATTGGCCAAGCTCATTCTTGCAGACACTTGGGATAATACTGCTCCTAATCCATCTAGTGAGGCATCAATTGCTAGAATCAAAGGTCGAGTAAGTTGGTATTCGTCAAGACCACACTCTGTAGAAAACTTTCTTTTAGGTTACATAATGCATGATCATATTCAATCATCCAATCTGTGTTTGTGAGCTTCCTGTAAGTTCCTGCTTTAATATCTCCCTTAATTCCTCTTAATTGTACTCATGCAGCCCTACAGGAGTCGTGAATGCCATATATTTATGTCCTCTTCAGCCATTGGAATATTATAAAATCCAGACTAAGCAATCAGACTGATGAGGAAGAGGATGCGTGTCTTTTATCATTCTCGCATTTAACCATCTGAAGTCTGTGCATACTCTTAGGCTGCCATCTTTTTTCCACACCAGAACTAGCAGGGAATCATACTTGCTTTCAGACTTATTATCCCTTGGTAATCTCCTCTTCAGTCTCATCTGGGCATCATTCTCTCTTTGAAACACTTGGTCTACCTGCTGGTAAGGAGCAGTTGTTCCAGGCAAACAACAGTCTCAGCTCTCTCTTTTAATTGCCGCCATCTCCCTTAAATGACATCCATGGAGACGAAATGTCTATTACATACCATTGAGGTCCTCTTAAAAAAAAGACACATCTCACATTAGAGACCCATATTTTTCTTAAGGTTTCATCCTTTGGGAAGTGGTGGAAACATGTGTCAGGAATTTTGATGGCTCTTCACATGTTCAATGAGCTCTGGGCACTTTTAGGGGTCTTCAGGGAAAAGGTGTCAGGGTGTGGCGTACTCAGCCATGATAGACTGCACACCGCAGCTCAGCAAAATGTGGAACACATCCATGCATTCCACTTTGTACCATTCAGCAATTTTTTTTTTATCATAATACATAATACATGGTGATGGTCAAGCTGTGGAGTCCTCCACCAATGAACAGGTGTTAGGCCATCATGTCTAAATCATGTCCATGAATCAGTTTGAGGATTTTATGTCTCTGCAATTCACACCGTTAATTCCCCCGACAGAATAAACCTGTCCGCCATATGCAACCACACCCACTCCATTCCTTCTTCTGGTCATGCGAGGGAGGAGAATCCACTGGTCTGTCTGAGGATTGTAATACTCTGTCGTGAACAAATATTCATTTACGTCAAACCGTCCACATAAACACTTTGTCTGTGCTGTAGCGCTTGGACCATTCCTGTATTTGTACATTGCAACTATTATACTCCACTGATTGTTCTTAGAATCATATCGCTTATCTGGTTTAGGCTCTTTTGGTGCCATTGAATTCTCCCATTGCATAGATGTAGCTGTCCAGCACACACTTAGGTAACTTTGGTGAGAATGCATGACCTCAGCTCAGGTTCTGGTGATGGGGTTGAACCTATGTACGCGGTTAAAGTAATTCATGCCATTGAATCCTCCTATGTGGTACACAAACCCATTAAGATAAAACACCCCCCGAAGCCCTTGCGGACGGTCACTGCTACACGTCATATTGACCTATCGCTATGCTTAAGTATCATATGCTTCTGTGGCATAAGATCAGACCTGAGAAATTAGTCTGTGTTCAGTCACACAGGACGATCTTGTGTGCGTGGAATGCAGCACTGTTGATTTTGAAGTGAACATCACAAAGCTTCTTCTCTACATGCAGCTCAATAAAGATGTCACAGGCCTTCCTCTCAATTTCTCTTCTTTTTGATCACTTGCCCAATGTTTAGTGTATTTATTTAAGTCTGTCTCATATTTGTGTAAGAGTGACAGTAAGTTGAGCTTCAGCCTCTGTTTGGCTCATATGACCTTTATGTTCTATGACCTCAGAATGTTCTCATAACACACACAGACCAAAGTAGAAGAAGAACAACAATACAGACTAATAACATAGTGTTTACCTCTTAGAGACCAGCACATCTTTTGCTGGATTCCGTGAATATTCACATGCTCACATTTTATTGTTTTAAAAATATTTATATAATTAAAAAAATAATAATAATATAAGGAAGATGTTTATGTGTCCTTGTATCATTTTATGTGTTTATATCTGGATATTGAACAGATTAATTGGTTAAACACTGAAAAAATAGGCATTTTTAAAAAATATATATATATTTTAAAGGTTGTAAATAATGCATAGTATACACGTCAAGACTTAATTATAGAATTTTCATTGTTAATATGTCTATAATGTATATACCAAAATTTAGGCAACCAGGCAGTAAGGGCTTGATCCTGTGATTATTCAAAGTTCCTTACCCATTTACAGTGGCAAGAAAAGATATGTAAACTTTTGGAATTTCATGGTTTTCTGCATTTATTTGTCATAAAATGTGATCTGGCCTGTATTAACTAAGAATCCCAGAATCACTACGAGCAATCGGGCTCAAAGTTCACTTAGGACTGAAAGTATTTCTAACTCAGAGTAGGACACAAGTTCTTTTTGGAAGCTTCATACTCTTACTTTCAGCAAGTAGGACTGCGCCAAGAAAAGCGTATGATATCACTTTACGACACTGAGAGCTTCAAAGTAAAATAGCTGAGGCTGCATGTTATATTGGGTATTGTAGTTTTGACAGGGTTTTCACTAGTGGAAAAGCGAAATGGTGTAATCAGCACCAGTTCTGTGAAAGCTTTATGCCCACAAACAAAAAATTAGATGCGTGACTCCAATGACAACTGGGACTGTCATAATCTGATAAATTATTCTAAAAAGCAGGTGAACCTGGAGAGATGACGAGAGCATTTAGCTCTAGAAAGTAGTAAAACGTAAAGAAATAATTAAAGCAAAATTCTTCCCTACTCTTACATATAAGGATAAAAAGTGAGTGAACAGCAACTTGTGAAACTATTAATGCCACCTGTCAGTTTGCCACATGTACCCCAGAGGAGTTTACAAAACAGGGGTAAACCATGTTAATGCTTATAACAGAGAATCAAGAAAAAAAAATGTTTTGTACACTCAAATAATTTAATGTACAGTACTGTGCAAAAGGCACCATATCTTAGGCACCATATTATATGCGGTATCAACTTTGTTATATATTTTTATCATCATGTCTGCATAATTATGTACAAATTCATTCAGTATTTCCATATATAACTTAAAAATTAATAAATAAACAACATTACAGGAGAATATATGCATGACTGTAAAGAAAAAATATATAGTACAAGACAGACCAGTTTTCAGATGGAAACAAAAAACCTAATGTACGCTCCTGGGATTTGCATAAAAATAGAAAGGAGCGAGTGTGACAAAGTTACCAGAAGAACTCATATTCTCCAGCAAGCTCAGTAAAACCTAACAGCTGTTTTCTTATAAAACTGCACAAATCTGTGTCTAAAACTCCTGATTTTAAGCAATGAGTTTTTACTCCAAATTTTAACTGTTTATTTTATTGCTCTTTATTGCTCTTTATTGAAGTTTCTTTTATGCAGAAATTTTTCAAAAGTATCTTTTGCTTGTGCCATATTTTTGTATGTGCCCAAGACTTTTGCACAGTACTATAAGTAAAATAGTTGTTATATAATATGGTGCCTAAGACTTTTGCACAGTACTGTACAATTGAAGGATTAAATGAATTTAATGGTGAAATCTTGAATTTGTCTTAATTAATCAGATTTAACGGCTGATCCTGTTAAACAGTTCTGATTAACTTTCTGTAACAGAAGCACACATCATTCATTAGACAGCTATACATCGAGCCCTCCACATAAACTGATTGTCAGTAACTGCTGATATGGGGACGTTTCCCTTAAGAATTTTTGCATTTTTAGAAGAAGCCACCTCCAGCGTCAGCATTTTGCAACAGTCAGAGATAAAGCTGCATGTTTTTCGCAAGACACAAGGAGGGTCTTCAGGATGGAGACTTTGCACTTAGTAAGATAACAAGTTGCATTTTTTAAATTAACTTCTTACAACAAAAAAAAAGGCGGGTGAGAAACCGACTCATGATAACTGCTAGAACATATGTGATAACAGGAACTAGCTTGTTTTGCGGATGTTTTCCAACATTACACGTGACTATAAATGGACACAAATTACTGTTGTATAAAATAAAATCGAATGTTTCTGAGAGATGTTGCTATTGCAAAACTCTGTAGCTGTGAAATACCTCTAAAGCAAAGTAACTCCACGCAGCCTTATATCTCCAGTGCAACTAAAAAAACAAACACCGGGCAGGTTTCAACTGTTCCATTACATTTGTCAGAGAAAAAAAAAACTGTACTACTGTATGCTCGCTTTTTGCAGAACAGTTCCAAGAAAAAAATTTCATTCACGTGAGATATAATGTGGGAAATTGCTTAGCAACCATAAACCACTTATCAGGATCTGATAGTGAAAGTCGATGAAAAAGGAACAGGCACAATGGGAAAAGAAAATGTCCAGTAATAAGGGGGGTTCATGCTTTTAATGACAGAAGCAGTTGCAAGCCATTGTAATAGGTGTCGTTACGATTGGTTGTTTTTGCAGTTACAGTCACATTTATGGATACAGCATATCCTTACTGTAACGCTGACTAACTGAGTTCACACTCACTCACAGTATGTTCGCTTTCTTACTAAAACACAAGCTCTATTATAAGGACTTTGATAAAATAAAACACGCAAACACACTCACGCATGTATACAAAAAAAATCCAGACACTTTGGGAAAATAAAAACTTTACATTTTTTGGCTATATATATTCTACATATAAAGTATATTCTCCAGCACACTCAGTAAAACCTTCCAGCTAAAACTGCACAAATCTGTATCTAACACTAATGATTATTTTTAAGCAAAGTGTTTTCACACCAAATACTGTTTAATGTACTACTAATGCTCTATAGCGGTCTCTCTCTCTCTCTCTCTCTCTCTCTGTAGAACCTAGTTTTTATTTCTCACTTTGTCACTATACTGCATTTGGCTACAGTTACAGCAATACTGTTTGACGTCAAATATGCTTCATAAATTGCATGCTGTAATTATATTAAGGATTTACTGTACTTGTAAATATTATTATATTAAATAACTGATCATACAAATAAAATAAGTTCTATACTATGCATGAAACATTTTAACATAAACATACTTGTAGATGTAGAGACACCTCACTATAAATAACAAATTTTAATACAAGGAAAAACTGAGATCAACGTACGATAATAGTGGTTAAAATCATGAAAAAAGAGAGTCTGTAATATCGACTTATATTCAAGCAGTCTTTCCAAAATGAATGTCCAAAAATGTAGTTTTATCTTTTCAGATTAAATTACATAAACAATAGTGCACAGAACAGAAGCAGCCTCGTGTGGTGAGAAGTCAGTTCCTATGTCCTATGACTCCTTCAGTACAGACGTGTATATATATATATATATGGCCGTTTGAGAGACGCTAAGCTTTTCACTTAAAGAACACAATGTTTTAATATCATAACTGTCTCTAGAAGAAAGATTCTTAAATGCTTGTTATAAATGAGTTATAGTTGGATTCGAGTCGATTCAAGTATGAAAAAAAAATTACGTTAAATATAACTTCCATATTGGTGGGTTGCACGCGATAACAGAAATTCCTTTCTTAGTCTAAAGTGAGACTGATTGCTGTAAGTATAATAAATACCACTGCAGGCATCAGAACATACAGAACATGTACTTTATATAAGTATTGTAGTATCTATATATACATATATGCATGGTCTATATATATATATATATATATATATATATATATATATACTGTATCAGTCTCGAATGACCTTGAAGCTTTGGATTTTATTAATATGACCAAGCCAGTTCGTGACTTCCTTTTTTATCACTGTGTAAATGAGCTGAATATATTCACTTCCTCTTCAGTTCCCTGCACGAGATATGCAACACAACGCGTCTGTCTTGTACAGTCAGGCGAGTGAACACGTGCTTTCTCAGTTTTGATGGATTCTAAATAGTCGAACAGTTTGTTTTAAAAATAAAGTGATTTCTGTTCAACAATTCAGCACCAATAGCATTACAGTTAATAGCACAACTAAATAGTTGTATAGTTTAGCACAACTAAACATCATTTTAATGATTTTTCACTATTTCAAAAGTATGATTCAGCAATAGTTTATTAGCCTAAAACCAGTCTCACTACAAAATTAGCAATAGCAGGATCAGGTCAACCCACAACCATAGCATAGATAAAAGTCTAACCACAGATTAGCATATTAAAGGAGCTAGTCATAAAGCTAAACACACACAACTTGGGTCAATAAACTGTTTATAGCTCAATTATCAGGCAAGACTAATACAAATATAATATCAAGAAGTGCCATCAAAGCACTTGGTGCACTTGTTGGTCAGCCAGCTATGCTATACTTGTTACTCTTGCTATTAGGCTAGCTAGCTAAAAAAAATTCACTACACTTTTGACAGTAAACAATATTTCTATTACTAGATCAGTATGATGGTGTCCCAGTACAGACTATATAAGGACATGTCCTTTCAGTTTTGATAAATTCTAATTATTTACTATAAAAATACATTAAGAAATACCAATAGCATCACTAGACATGTAAATAAATGATAAAAAAACAACAACAACCTACTTTTAAACTTCAGTTCACCTTTCATGATCTAGCATTAAAAATCAGTCTATCCACAAAATTAGCATTATTAGAAACAGTTTAACCCACAACCTAGCATTACGGTAAATTGTTGAACCAGGAATTAGCATAGAAAACAAGCTAACCGAGAAGTCATAAGGCGAAACACACACAAATAGTTTGAATAAACTATTTTTAACTCAGTTACCGGCAAGAGTTATAAACAAATAAAAGCTTTAAAAAGTTTAATCAGCTGATGTAGTCTGAGCATGAAATTAAAAGTGTTAGTCAGCTAGCTCTTACACTATACTACAGTATAATCCTGCTAGTTAGCTATCTAGCTAAAGAACACGCTACTGGTAAAATCATACAGTTTGGACAATAAAGTCTATTTATGCTATTGAATATGAGGGTGGTCGAGTCAAGCCAGGACTTGTGATCAACGAGATTGACATTTACAGAAGACATCAAGCACAATACGGTGATAAGACTCTTAGCCACAATAAAACATCTGAATGGTGATAATTAAAAAAACATATATATCCGTGAACGACGATCTCGGCCGAGGCGGCTCAAAGCACACTGAAGTCGTTCCCATGAACATTCCTTCTTGAAATTTGATGGATAATTAGTCACCAACTTGTGAAAGAGATGCATGTCTGTGGGAACTGTACATACAATCATTTCCCATCCAGTCTTGACCTCGCTCCAAGCTATTTCCACATGTTTGGGTTATTAAAGGAGTTCCTAGGGGGCCAGCGTTTCAGACAGGGCGTAGGTAGTTTTTACTCTAATAAATGTGTTCAAGCAATCAAAATTGAAATGATGAAAAAGTTAATATATAGTCAAACAGACTTCCTGTACATACTTTATGACTCAATGTATGTTTGAAATTTCCCCCAAACTCCTAAGCAAATGCTGTTTCCGTCTCGTCACAGAGGACTCCTGACTTCTTCCACCCTCCTGTCCTTGCATTCTCAGACATACTTCAAATCAATCAATAAATGAAGCACAATTAAAGCCTCATTGATAATACGGAAACAGCAGGGAGAACAACCTCTGTACTTTGCTCCCACTCGCTTGACTTGACATCTTTATTTGCCCGCAGTGCAACGCACCCAACACACCGCCGCAAAGCTGTCCAGTGAATAAACTGCCATTACCTCCATGGTTTTCTTGTATTGTCCCGCTTTCTGTTTGTGTAGCACATCCATCTGTTGCTCCATCTGCAAACACATACAGATCAAAATGAATGTTATTTAAAGATGCTTTAAGATTATGTATAGAGAGAGAGAGAGAGAGAGAGTGAGAGTGAGTTAAACTGTGTTTTTCAGTTATAAATATTAGCATTGAAACATTTATGTGAAGACTGTGTGGGTTGAATATGTAAAGAATAAAACACTTCAAGACATGGAAAAATAATCAACAGAAAATGTGATGTTGTCAGGTTACAACCACAGTGTCATGGTTTTCCCCCGGGTGTTCTCGCGATCTTTTAGGTTGCTATTTGTTCCAGCTCTCAGTTCGCAGTCTCCATTGTGCCCCAGTCTGATTTATTAGTCTAATATTCAGGCTGTGTTTTAGTTTGGTCTTTTTCTTACATCATCACTGTTGTTATTGTTGTTATTCAGTTACTCTGTGCTAGGTTTAGCATTAGCTAGTGGCTTAGGGTCCCGGTTCGATTCCCACCTTGAGGTCTGTGTGTATGGAGTTTGCTACAACTGGTCTTACTCTTTCATTCATGGGAAATTTCTCTGCAAGTTCCGGTTTGACTTAAACACCCCTCATATATTATTTTCTCATGCTATAGCATATCTATGAAAGCTGTGTAAACATGTAAACTTGTAAGATATTTGTTGTACTGTAGATTGCATGTATTAAACTACAGTTAATATTATTTGCTGCTTAGTTGTACATTCAGTTTTGTTCTAAAAATAATCACTGTGTATCTATCAGATATTAATAGATATTGACTGCACAGCAAAAACGCCTTAACTTTGCGTTATGACATAAAACAATGGATATTAGGGTTAACAAACACAACACAAGTCGGTTTAACAAACATAAGTGTCATATTAACCTATTTTACCAAGTACATAACATTATAAAAAGATATCAGTTACCTTTCTTCCTCCCTTCTTTCCTTTTTTCTAATTTATTTTTTAATTTGACGAGCATCAGGACATTAACGTTAAACTACGTTAAACTATTTTCCCTTGGGGGGGTATAGACTGGTTATACGTATATTATTCTGAACCATTTCACACAGAACCGAATACATTACAGTATATATTCACAATTTTATGAATCATCTGTGTTTTATTCAGTGGCATTTCGTAGTGTGAGTGATTTTACTAACTGCATTGCTGTATAAAGTTCAATGTGTGCTTTTTTTCCCCTGCTCGTACTTCTGAGTGAGAGTGCTTGCCAGTCAGTCCCCTGCCTCGCTCACGCACTAGAATCAGGGCAATAACGAGGGTAATTACCCCACAATGTGACATGAAAAAAATGGGACGTGCATGATCATTTACAGACCCCCAGGGCCGTCCTCTGAATTTCTCTATGAATTTGCAGATTTCCTCTCAAACCTTGTCGTCTCTGTAGACAAAGTGGTAATTGCTGGAGACTTTATTATTCGTTTTGAGAATGCAGAAGACACTCTGAGAACAGCATTAATGTCCATATTGGACTCAGTAGGAGTAAATCATTGTGTAGTAGGACCCACTCATAAAGCAGGTCACACTTTAGATTTAATATTATATCGGAAATTAGAAAACAAATGGCATTAAACTAAATTTTAGTATTATTATAAAATAAAAAAAATAATCCTAGATTTTTATTTAATACCATAGCTAAATTAACTATAAACAAGACCACTGCAGAAATCTCCACAACAACAACATACAGTAATGGGGATTTCATGAACTTTTTCAATAACAAAATCATAAAAATTAGGCAAAAAATTCAGGCTTTGAAACCAGACAATTTAAGTTATACAGATGATAAACTAACCACACCACATCAGAACCTAGAATACTTTAATCCCCTTGAAGAGAGTGAATTTTACTCATCTCTTCTTCAAAATCGTCAACCTGTGTATTAGATTCTAAACCGACACATTTTCTCAAGCAGATACTACCAGCAATAACAGAACCCCTGTTGAAAATAATTAACTTTTCACTCTGCAGTGGGTATGTTCCCAAATCCTTTAAATTAGCAGTTATTAATCCGCTAATTAAGAAACCTGACCTTGACCCTTGTCAGCTGTCCAATTACAGGCTGATATCAAGCCTCCCCTTTATCTCTAAGATTCTGGAAAAGATAGGAGCACAGCAACTATGTTCATATATACATAGGAATGGCATAAACAAACTGTATCAGTCAGGATTTAGGCCTCTGATCAGGGTTGCATCACTATACTTGTGTTACTCGACCTCTTTGACACTATTGAACATAGTATTCCCCTTCACAGATTAGAAAATGTAGTAGGAATTAAGAGAACGGCCCTCTCGTGGTTCAGTTTTAGGCCCACTGCTTTTTTCTCTTTACATGCTTCCTCTGGGTAACATAATTCGTAAGCATGGTATTCGTTTTCATTGTTGTGCTGATGACACAGTTATTTGTCTCAGCAAACCCACACAAGAAAAACCAGCCTACTGAAGTTGAGCAATGTGTGCAGGACATAAGAGATTGAATGTTAATTAACTGCCTTCTGCTTAATCCTGATAAGACAGAAGTTCTAGTCATAGAACCACAAGCAGCTAGAAGCAAGCCTTTCATTTAAAGCACATGTAGATAATATTACCAGGATAGCATTCTTTCATCTCAGAAATATTGCAGAGATAAGAAATATATTGTCACTTAACAATGCAGAAAAACTAGTTCATGCT
>JAOVVB010148943.1:0-11868 GCA_028570985.1 Heterobranchus longifilis
CCCGGGACACCAGCTGTCTCCGTACCACCGCATGAGGAAGCTGGTGAAGAGACGCACCTACCTGAGCTGGCCGCAGGCCGGCCGCCACGCCGGAGTCTTCTGGCAGAACGTAGGCAGAGCTCTGGAGACGGGGGACGCTCTCACCGAGACCACTAACCTGCTGACGGGACCGGCAGGATGCTGAGGACATCAGCGGACCTCAGTCCCAACAGAGAGGATTACTAAGCGGGCCTACCGGTGTCGGGGCCCCTCTGGCCTCCACCGACAAAATGTCGAGGAGGAAGAGACTCAAAATGACCACAAATAAACATAAAACAACCACAAAGAGGCCAAAACAACTATGCAAACAGCTACAGAGACCCAAACTGACTACAGGGATGCAAAATGACTGAAACTAGACACAAAATAATCAAAAACGTACACATAGCAACTATAAACAATCCAAAATGACGACAAAGACATGCAAAATGATTAAAAATAGATGCAAAACCACCACAAAGAGACGCAAAACCACCACGCAGAAACGTAAAGCAGAAGACACCAAAGAACTAGAGACTGAGAGGTAATAACTCTCCAGACCAGCAGGCGGCGCTCGTCTGTGTTTCACTCAAAATGAGAAATCAGATATACAAACTGTTGGTATGATAGCATACGTAACGTTAGCATGTAGCTTCGACGCCTCAGACTGACGGACCGTCGGCTCGCTGCGTCACGACCTTAAAACGTATAAAAACAGAAGCAAAACAACCACAAAATGAACACAAAGGTGCAAAATGACTAAAAGTCGCCTTTGAGTTTGGGTGTCTTGTTGCTATGGAGACGGCGGGGGGGGGGGGGGGGGGGGGGGATGATGTAACCGTAGTCTCTGGTCCCTGAAATCTGAACTCAGGACGTGATACTAAATCCAGGATGAAACTTTTGTTTTTTTTAATATAATTATAAATGTAAGAGTTGAGAACTTTAACTTGTTTTCATTTTGATCTTTAAAACAAACAGAAGCTCGAAATGTTGTTTCTGTCTTCAATCATTTTAATAATCGAGTGTAAAGTTTATTACTTTAATTTTAGGCCTTAAATTCAGAAATGTAAGATTTGATTGAAAGATGTTTGTCTGATATGTTGTTTGTTGTTTCTTCATTCAGACTTTTTCTCTAAATATTCAATATTCAATATCTTTTTTTTTATTTTTTAGAAATGATATATTTAAGAAAACAGAACAGGGCAACAGACTGGAAACACTTTTTCCATAATCTCTCTTTTTTTTTTTTTTTAATTTCCAAACTTATCCAGACCTGGAAAATACTCAAATCAAATTCCAGACTTTTCCACACGACGTCAGAACCCTGGTACATTACATTGCTTTTGTATAGAAATAAAAACCCATTTAGTTCATTTTCGTGTATCAGCGACCACAAAACTATAATTTGTAAAATACTAAGCATGGTATCAATACTTCAGTCGGACAAAACTGAAAGTGTCTGCTCCATACAGCAGCAGAATCAGATCATTTATATATATAATATAATATATTTATATTGTTTATAATAGATTATCTGTGTTTTCCTGCCAGAGTTGCTTGCCGCTCACAGATAAAATAGACCAGACGAGCAGGTCACAGAGCTCTGCGGTGCTGAGCAGTCATTCCCCGACACTTCTGCCTCCTGTCTCAACACGGCGGCTCCCAACATGCTATATCGACAGCGTGTTGATTTTACGATGATGGTTTGCAGAAACGTGATGAATTGGTGGTATGGACGCCACAAATAGCCACAGCAGCGCATAATGACAGCAGCGCCGCTGCGACGGTCGGTGAAATTGAACTTTCTCTGCAGTATTTCTCATCGACAGGTCTAATGAGTGATGGAGCAGACACAACTTACGATATGCAAATGTTTTAGGGGTGTTTCTGCATTGATTTATGGCTGACTGTGGGAGTGGAAATGAGGCTTGTGCATGTGAGCCCAGTTCCACAGTGACTGAGATTTATAAACCAGGATCAGGCTTTATGAATCTGATGAAAACAATGCATATTTCTGTCGTTTTGCGTACACTGTTTTTGTTGTAAATCTACACAGGGTTTATGCATGTGGCCCCTGGTGTAATGAATTATAGATTACATGGGTTAAATGAGTCAGCAACAGAAATATCTTCCATTCTAATTAGTTGCAAACTGATGGGGCCAAGTAAGACTGGCTAGTTAGCACGAAATACTTGTAATAATTTCCTGCGTTACCTGGAGCGGCGGCGTTCCCCTTGCCTCCCGGCCTCTGGCTCTGCGACTTCCTCCTCCTGCGGCTCCTTCTGAACGACCTTACGAGGCCTGGCCTTCATCTGCTGGTCGATAATCTTCTGCACGGGCACGGGGATGCGGGGGAACAGAGTGGAGAACCACTCCAGTTTGGTCAAGAAGGAGCGCAGCATCTCTCCGATGGTCATGACGCAGCCTCCTCCTGCCTTCACGTCGAGCTCCTGGAATCAGACAGCGGGAGAGAGCCATAGAAAAAAAGTCAATTAGCACACAGTCGCAGGACGCAGGGAAATGTGATCGCTTTTTCAATCTTGCCTCAAATCAAAAAGCAATTTGTGATGACCAAGTACTGAACCTTCACCTCTGTTCATCTAGCTTAATCTCTCATATCAATCAAGTGTGCCTGGCGAGGGCTGGGTGATAATTCAATATGATCATTTATCCTCTTTCACTGGAATCTTATCGTGATGGAGTCTTATATCAATATATTGTGATATATTGATAATAACAAGCACACACATGTCACACTGTTTGTGTGCATGCATGTAAACATAGTCAGTGTATAGCTGTAAAAAAAAAAAAGTTTTCTATAATTTCATTTTAAACAGTTCAATCTGTCATTAAAGTTATATGAGAAAATACTTAGTACTTTTAATTTGTCATGTATTTAATTTACACATGTAATATCAGGGTAAAATTCAAGCACTTTCAAGGTACTTAAAACAAAAACTTCCAGAATCTCAAAGCCGTTATCATCAAATCCAAACTGGTTCTACAAATGCAATTGTGAAAAATTAAAAGTTTACAGAATTCCAGGAGACAACAAACAAATATGACGACAGGATCGTTTCATTTCACACATTAAAAAAGATTTTTGGTTTACATTAGTGATTGTGTCGATGAAACGCCAGATTTGGTCGAAAATCAAGCACTTTTCAAGGAGTACATTCAAATTCAAGACTTTTTCCAAACTTTGTATGAACCCTGTAGTATACAAGAATAGGTTTTACCGGGTGGTTATTTCATACAGAATATTTATTTATTGAATTCCCAGAAAACATGCTATGTCGTGATATGTATCGCTATCGAGATATGAAATGAGCGATATCGGGACAGAAGATTTTGGCTGTATCGCCCAGCCCCGTGCCTGGCCTTACTTTGATAATTATAAAGAGGAAACAAAACTAGATATATATAAAAAAAAGCTTGCCTTATCTAAACTGTCAGCCATTCCTGGAGTCTGTGTTTACAATGTGAGCTTTAATAATATTATATTTGTAACATCCACCCCCCCTTTCCTTCACAACATGTGTTGAAAACAGCACGTTTCATCTACTGTTCACCAGAAATGAACGGAAGGGAGAGCGACATCTGAAAACATTAAGACACGTCCTCATTGAGCCAAAGGGACAAAGAGAGAGAAGCCGTGGCTTCTTTCTGCAGCCTCCCAAAAGCACAATGGACTCTTAATGGGCCGTCGGAGCATTAAAAAATGCCCACAGTGTAAGCACAGATTAGAGCAGGTAGGCAAAGTGCACACCAGTTGAAGAGTTATCGACTTAATATGGTAGAGAACAGTCGCTTTGCACTCACACACGCAACCCAACAGTGCTGAGATACAATATCCAATTCACCTGCTGCACAATGGGCATCTAAAGAAAAAAACAGGGGAATTAACCAGTTGGGTAGGATTTCATGTGAGCAAGTCAAATATAATGCAACAGAACATCAATGGAGGCCTGGCTGCACAGCCCGGGATCAAATTATATTCTAATTAAACATGGTGGAAACACAAAAGATTGATGCAACATTTGTGTCATATAATTTGTGTTTATCTGTCTGAGTGTGTACCCACATGAATGCTCCAATTGCTATGTATCCCAAATTTAGATTTGTGCAACAAGTCCTGATAAAAGCTTGTCAAAAACATGCCTTAATATCACATTGACTAAAAGATTTACTCAGCATGATATATGGTACTTACCCTGATTAAAATCAGCAGCAGAGCAGTGAGCAAGTTACCTAGCTACTCAGGTTTAGAGGACAAAAACCGGGGACAATTAAGCCAAATGAAGGCAAAGGTGAAAAATCAGCTCTGAGCATCACAAGGGGGGGAAACGGACATCTTTTAACGTGTCATGTGACTGTGTATTTAATAGAGAGAAAGAAACATCAAATTATTACCCGAGGTGACATACCTCCTCATCATCCAGGAAGCTGTCGTACCATTCTACCAAATCTGCCGGGGGCTGAGTGTATCTGAGGCAGGACAAAACAGAGAGCACAATATGAGCATTTGCATCAGAGAATCATGTTACGGCTTCAATTACAATTCTGATTTTATGGAGCTGTTCCAATGATATTTCATACACTGATTTTCAAACATGTGAGATTAATATGGGCAATGATTTCGGTAAAACGTTTCATGATCTGAGTGCAGCAACAGAGATGCAACTAAAACATTACGATTACATTTCCCTTATACATATTAGAAACATTTTAGTAGCATATTTGTAGATTATGTATAGAATTACAATATCTATTATGATCTATTAACTCACTTAACAGATAAGGCTGATAAACAGGCGGGTAATCCAGCAATCAAGATGATGTATTGTGCAAAATATCTAGTAATTAAGGTTCTCACTTTGATACAATACTAGTATAATATATATCTTTCGATACCACGGCAAAAAGAGACAAAAAGCCCACAAAATGGGCTATTTTTTTCTTTCTTTTTTATTAACAACCTGCATACAGTGCTGGTACAGAATGAGTCATTAAACACATACAAGCAGTTGATTTTCATCCCTGTTGTTTCATCTGTGGCCTTGGGTTAAAAAATCCGATTGTAAATCTGCATTTTTATAGCTTCAGTACTTTTGATGCTATTGAATATGGATATTGTATAATTTAAACATGTGGTATTGAGTATTAAGTATCAAAGTGTCAATACATTTGACAAACTTACTAATAATACATGGTATCTTTGCAAATCTTCAAAAAACATATAAGAATTATTTATGGTGGTCAAATTTGGCGTTCTCAAACAAACAAACAAAAAAATCATACCTTATGTACATGAAGCCAAGTGCTCTGATGTATGGAGAGTCTGTGTGAGTGATCAGACCCATCAGCTGTTTGCGAGTCAACTTGAGAGTAAACAGTTTGTACAGAAGACAGAAAGCAGTAGACACAATACCACCAGTCCCAACTCCACGCACCTGACAAGGATGGAGACATATTTGTGAAAGCACATCAGTGTACATTATTACTCACAGCAAACCTACTCATAAGGAGTGATCTTTTGATACTCAGTAAAGTATATTAAATCAAGTGCTAATGAATCACGTAAATACCATACTTGTAAATCATCATCCTCCAGATTGGTAAGGCAAATGTAGAGGGGGAAAAAGATGGGGAATATAAAAAGCACGTACTTCTCACTTACCCCTCCGCACATTCCAGTCTGGCCTGCGGTCTTTCTGCTTCCCTTTTCCCAAGGCTCTGCGTGAGTCACCTGTAGGCACACAGAACAATTTTAAGCTAGTTTATACACTCACACGTGTCTGCGAGACCTTGGGCTGCCATTGCACACACCATACACACCAGATCCATCTAACTGACGACTTACATTAGAGGCTTAATGAGAAATACCGACTATCGCGGACGCTCTCCCTCCAAATAAATAACAGCTTAATTTGTAATGTATACATAATGCATTGAGCTGTCTGTAAGTAAAGTTCTGGCCTACTCTTTAAAATACCGGGAGAATGGGAACGGCACAGCTAACCAATTATCAGTAAACCAGACGTAAAGTTGAACTATTCTGAGTTTATAACGGTACTTTTTATTTCACGTTAGCTCAGTTGCTAACGTTAAGTACCGTTAGCTTAACGCTACTAACAAGTTAGCGATTCAAATAAGAACACAACGTTACACGCGCAGTTGTGCGCATGTATGTGAGATAAGCGGACATCTTTCAGAGTCCTAAAGTTAAGTTAGTTAAAACCATGGTTAAACCTAGCTGCCTGGTCACAGTTTCTCATGTCATTTGACGACTGCAGTGCGTTGCTAACACAGTAGCGCTAGCTTGACTGGACAGTGGTTATCTAACTAGCATGCGGTTTAGCATTTGCTAACGTTACCTTGAAGTAGATTTCGTCCACGACTTCGTGATAGGTCTTTAGTTCATAAAGCTGAACTTTGAAATACGGCGACGACAGCACATTTGTAAGAATCATTGGGTTGAGGTTCATAGTCTTTTCGTTGCCCCATAGGGGTAATACATTTCCATGTTTTCCTGGTGCAGGCTTGCTAACGGCCTGTGTTGGTAGCTGGTTTCCGACGTTAGCCATCTTAGCTGAATCCCACGCCGCTAAGCTTAGTGTACAGTTATCGTATTTCCGATTACAGATCCATCAATATTAGATAGTGAAATGTCGATCGTTAAGAATTTCGTCCGTTTACTTGTTGCTGATTTGTGGTAAAATTGACGATAACAACTTCCCGCCGTCGTTGTAGCTAAAGTGCTGCTGCGAGGTGGAACCGGAACTAGTGGTGCAGTGTGAACCGAGTGCTGCTGCCGCTGCTGTAACCGTCGATAGGTCGTGTCTAGAAGGTAACCCTAGATTTGATAAGGTCTCGCGAGATAGGTAAAATTGTCGGGAAATCAGTCTCGAGACCCCTGACTTAATGACATATTTTGTGGATATTTCATATTATATTCAATGCATAACAATAACAATACAGAACAATTGATAAACTGTACAATTAATCCAAATAGTGAATGCAATAACTGCAGGAAGTTTGTGTAAAACGAGTGATTTGGATGCATTTTGAGCAGATTATTCCCTGTGAATATTATATCAGAGATGAGTTTTCCTTTTTTAGGACCTTTTAATACAATTCTCTGTATTATGTGAGTTTAAAAAAAAAAAAAAACAATTTCATTTAGTTTTCTTTACATAAATTAATGAAATGTTGAGATAATGTAAGTATAATAGATATGTGTACAGCTATTTTTGTATTTATACGTTTTTGTATAGTGTCATCGTGTGTACAGGTTATCCTTGCATATTTCCTAGTTTTTAAACGTTCCTTGTGTAAACATATGTTATTGTGTCCTGCAAATTGAATTTGTATATTCAACAAAAAAAAGTTGTCTTACACCCCTTAAAATCAAAAAGGCCTCGTGACCCCCCATGAATCTTTGGTGACCCCTAGTAGGGGTCGGGACCCCCAGGTTGGGAACCAGTGATCTAAATTATGTTGTTAACTTTTTTATTTGATGGCGGAATTATTTATTCATAAACAATAAAAAAGCAACACATTCTGAGAATATTACAGAAACATTAAGTCAAATGAATTGCTCTTTTTCTGTCCTTATTTAAGATTTTCAATTATTTTTGTATTATAATTAGTTACCTTTCAATTTATTTAGAATATTTATTTGTCTCTTGTTGCATTGTTTTATTTCATTTTTATCCCTTATTTTTGTATTGTTTGTACCTAAGGTGTTATTTTGCCTACACTTGTTGCTAAATAAATTTTTGTGTAAAAAAATAAAAAATAAAGCATGTAAAAAAAACCAACCTAGAAAAGCAGGTAAGCACACACCAAGTGGTTTAAATTGTTAAATTGATGACTGTGCAAACACATATATCTGAGGCTTCTGATTTTTAATTGCCATTTCAATAACCAATTTCCCCTTTCAGCTTCCATTTTCCCTTTACCATTGAATTTGGCCTGATTATGCAGGGTAGTAAAATAAAATGTAATTATTCATTTGCTAATTTGCTTTTAATTTTCTAAGTTCGCTTAATTTTAATGCTGTGTAAAATGTTCACCCCCTTCTGCAAAAAGAGCACACAAAGTAGTTGGGAGTTGCACATGCTTTAAATTTACTTTTTTTTTATTTTTTTTTTATTTGGCCTTAAATACAACATCAGTATTCTATCATCTTAAAAACAACATAGATATCTTAAAAACATCATGGGCTTTACACAGTTGACTTTCAATACATACATAGCTTACATACTTTAAGTGGCAGCAAATTTACATTTTACTAAGTTTGGCACAATTACAAAATCTGTGGTAAAAAATAAATTCATTACTTTTGTCTTTACAGACAACAGACATACGCACACACAACAGACATCATACAGAAGGAACAAAAACGTCATGGTGTTTTAAATGCATCATCCTCCCTCACAACCAGGTGAACAGAGGTGTATGTAACCACTGTAAATTTTTTAACAATGTCAGTTTTCTATTACTTTAAATATATGTGACTACAAGGAACGGACACAGTCCCCCCCCTCCAGCCACACACGGTGCAAGTAAAATGGTGAAACAAAATCAACCATACCAAAGTAAAAGCATGTTGGACACGCTTTTAAATAACCCCTTAACATCTGAAATGGATGAACAATATGTGTAGAATTACAGTACTAACCCCTAGTGTTACAGTTTTCATAGAAGAAGACCAACAGAACTGTCAGTACCCAAAATGTTCCAATAACGTGGCCTTCACCTCCACTTGTTGAACACCAGGGGGCTCTCCTGGGCAACAGACACTGCAGATGCAGAGGGATTGCATAAAAGAAATTTAATCTGGAGTGAGGCGGGAACAGGTTCCGATGGCACCTCCACAACTCAGTCTTGTGTCCCACGCATCAGTGTAATACAGCACCCTTCACGACAAACACATGCTTCCCACAGCCTAGCGCTTGATCACCACCTGCTCGAAGGTTCCAGCTGCGACCCTGAAAGAGAAATGCCACGATGTGTTACATGACAGGAAATGAGGGTGGTTATGTGATCTGGCTCCCGCTGCTGTGGTGCAGAAGCAACATTGCGTTGTGAAGTGGAGAGTGTCTTAACACAAGGTTAATAATAGATTCCTTATTTAGAATCCCCATTTAGCATATTTGCACTGAATTTAGATTTGTACAGTAAACGCCTGCTGTGTGGCACTCTGTTACATAATCACACCCACCTCATATGCTGGCTTCCCAAAGCTGTACTCCCACCAGGACCGACAAACAACCTGAGCCCCTCCTCTGCAACACACACACACACATACACATTAGAAATAAGGATACTGCCAATCAGCGCACAGTCAGTGTTTGAAGATGGCTCACATTTTCTAGAAATTCTAAAAATAAATGAATGGGGGGTGTTGTAGCAAAGCTGATGAGATCTTTTCAAGAACACCCAGGGAAGTAGTTGAAAAGATGCACTTTCACACACACACACAAAAAATGCAACATCAGTCTCAATGAATGGGGATGAGTCACCATTTCTTAACATGACTCCCCCATTAAAGTGTAACTTCACTCCCAGGTCTGAGCCTAATGCTGCGTTCATGTGGTATCAGAATTAATGGAAAAATTAAATTTTGACTGGGAAAATTCACCTACTAAATTCGGAACAACAACTCAGAAAGCTGAGGAAGATTTTGCTCCACGAATTGCCGAGTTGGCGTCATATGACGCGGTAACATGGCGGACGCAAGTAAACTTACAATTAAAAAATTAATAGTAAGGGACTTTTCATTTGTATATCATTTCTTTGCTCACATGTAGGAATGTGTAGCCCTAAAATGTTTGTAACCGTGAGTTCAATGACCTGAATACACACAAGAAAGGCAGCTCAATGCTTTACACGGGAAAATCGTCATAAAATGAACATAAAACAGGGATAGAATCCCATAATTCATGTCAAATATGATGGATAATAATGTGGCGTTCATGTTTTTTCCACATTCTGACTTCAAGCCGCTTACAGCTATTCTGTGAGTGTATATACTCATATTATATTATTATTATTCCTATTTAAATGTTTGTACTTGGGTAGATTTATATCCACCCCCCCTTTTTTTTTACATTTTATTTTTAATTTTAATTTTTATAAATGTTTTTATTTTTTTTGTGAGTGTTTCTTGTATTTGTTTATCTGTATTTTTATTTTATTTTATTTTATTTGATATTTCCCCCTTACCTACCATCACTCACTTATTTACATTTAATGTTATGTTTGTTAAGTTTTTTTTTACTGAGAATGTTGTGTTGGGGATGGGAGGGACGGTGTTTGTGAATGTTTGTCTTGTTTATTGAAATTAAAAAAGCCAATAAACATAATGTGAAAAAATAAATAAATTAATGACCGATAAGTCCCAACCGGTCGACTCTCAGCATTGTCCTTGCAAGGTTAGGGCTGATTTAAAACAGTAGATGGCATGTTGAGTCAGGTTGAAAGATTTTTTTATAAATTTGGAAAGAAATGCATTAATGTGTTTCATCACCTTACAGTCATATAATTTAGTTTACAGCTCAAAAACATGTGTAAGTGCGCAGTAGCTCTTTAAGTCTTTGGTTAAGGACGAGGTTTGTAACATGGCAGCCACAATGTGTGCTCAGCTATCAGTGAGGTTAAACTGCCCTTGTGATATTCATAGAAAAGATATGCAACTTAATCTCTGTAATCCTTAATCAAATAACCCACAATATTTAGGCTGGTATGTATGGTTCAAATTGACGTCCGATTTGCCATCATAAACATCGAATCATCATTTGAAGGAAACACTTAAAGATGTTGCGTTGTTGCATTGCGACACCTCAAAGTAATTTGATCCCATCAGCAGAATGGAAGGCAACTTTGCAAGTCAGCCCTTCATAAGTCCAGTAAGTTACGGATTAGGTGTACACACCCTCTGCACTGGAGTCCAAGAAGCCATGGCTGAAGTCCTGGCTCTGCAGGATTTTCTCTATTATGTCATCAGCATCCACCCGGGTGGCATCAACTCTCTTCAGCTGATTCTCCACTGAGTTCTGCTTTACGGGATGTCTAATGGAGAAACAGAAGTTTAGAGTTTAGAGTCTGATCCGCAGGTGTGTTCATAATGATGTCATTAACCAAAACCAGCATAGATTTTAAGGGGACATATAAAAAAAAAAAATCATAATGTTTTGAGAAAAAAGTAGCAATGTTTCAAGAAAAAAAAGTCACAGTTTTTTGAGAAAAAATGTGTAATGTTTAGAGAAAAAAATCATAATGTTTGAGGGAAAAAAACTCACAATTTTCTGAGAAAAAAAGTCGCAGTTTTGAGAAAAAAGTTGCTATATTTCCAGAAAAAAAACTCACAATTTTATGGAAAAAGTTGAAATGTTTAAGCATATTTTGTTGATTGTCGGGATAATATCATGAATCGCAATTATTTTGGCCAGGATACTTGTGACATGAAATTTTCATATCATCCCATGCCTGGTCTGAATATACCTGGATTCACCCTCTGCCTGAAATGTTCTGTTTTAGCACCTGTCTCCTTAAGTCCCCCTCCAAAAAAAAAGCCCAGTCTGCTCTGATTGTGTTTCTGGGTCTTCTGCATCAGCACTCTCGGCGTCTCTGCACCGCTAATTCAGCCGGGGAATGACTGTAACGGTACTGCAGTTGCACTCTCTACCTATATATAGTATAATTGTGACATCACAACCGTACAGATGTCCTGATGGCTTGTTTAAAGGCACAGTTTCTGTGTATTCACGGTATTTATATCACACCTAGACCTGCTTTATAATAAAAAAAAAAGGACATGGAAATCAGATTTTTACAATATGG
>JAOVVB010148964.1:0-11868 GCA_028570985.1 Heterobranchus longifilis
TCCCTGGCTTGTTTGTATTTTCCTTAAACTAATCACAATCTTCCTGGGCGGTGCCACGCCCTGACGGCGCCTCTGCAAAATAGTGTCGCGAGGGAACGCGTTTCAGTGGAACACGGCACGAAAATGATGTAAACATATTCTTTGTAGATCTTTACAGTCACTCACTGAAAGAACAGAGCAGGCCTGCCTTATTACACGATCCAAATCTTCAAAACTTGTCACTTTCAGCATGTAGGTTGATAGCTCGGAGGTTGTTGTTTCCCGTAGCGACTGGACTTTAGAAACGGGAACACAGACTTCCTGTGCAGACAGGAAGTAAGGCTTTATCCTGCACTACTTGACTACTTGCACACATATGCATATATTTAACATGTGGCAGTAAGGGAGACACATACGCTGGGTCCAGAAGCAAATTACCCCTTCTTACACTGTCACATTACTCACATGAGATCCATTGTCAATAATGCAATAATGAACTTAGTCAAGCCCTCTCTGATCCACTTTTTACATGCTGAAAGTAAATGTTTCTATCCTCTCTATTTGAAAGAACATGTGTTTCCTTCCAGGATAAGAAATAAGCAAACCCTCAAAACAACTCCTCACAGTTGTTCAAAGTCCCATCTCATTTGGCGAGGCGATCAGAGCTGATGGGCGATATTTTTGCCGTGGTTACTTTCATAGAACTCAGGTCAGGATAATTACAAACCACAGACTAACAGGCGAATGTCATTTGTACAGAATGAAGCCTGCCTCTGGTGCATGCTCACCACAACAATCTAACCCGTGGTCTCTGAGGTGTGATGTGTCCGTGATTGCAGCAGTGATTTGTCGCTGTGGTGTACGTCATTTAGCCCCTCAAGCGTATCATAGAGCATGCATTGCCACGGTCCGCACAGAAATACAGCGTGCCATCGCTTTATTTTAGAAGCCAGCCCTTAGGCCACTGATGAACATGTGCCTGCAGCCAGGTCATAAAACAACAATATGAATGTGTCTTTGTTGTTGAATGTTATGAAAGTGGCGTGACCATAATAAGAGTCATATGGTAGATGTGGCACTCTTTGCTCACCCCATGTATGACATAATTAAAAAGAAAGATTTTTATTAAAAAAAACAAAACAAGACTGATGACACGAGCCTGATATCATACTAATGAGCATATACTTCATTTTCTCTGAGCTGTTCATTCCTACTGACATTTATCATCTACTGTCATTGAATTTGTTGCACACACTACACTGAAGATGAAGCAAAGATAGAAATTCTGCAGTCCTGACCATAATCACACACAAAGAGGCACCTCAGCTATCTTGCAATCGAAATGTAAAACGTAATCGTGTTCAGTATGCACAACAAAATGTCTGGCCCGCAGCTTATCTTCTTAGACTGCAGCACCCTCAAGATGTCCATCTGCCATGGATTAAATCTTCTATTTTAAATGTTCACATCAATGCCTGCCGACACTCACAGACAGAAATAATATATGCCTGGGAGAGAGGACTTATTTTTTTCCACAATCCTGCCCCTTCAGCACTTCAAAACAACTTGTCAGTAGCTGTCAGTTTAAATTAGCGGACTAGCCCTTTACGCTACTGTTTTCTGACTCTGGTAAATCTGCAGGCTGTCTCCATCAATCACAGAACAGCAGAGGCCACACACACACAAGTACATACACAGTTGCACATTATTTGTTCTACAGTGCAGACAAATACACCCCAGATCTCCACACGCATGTGCACGCACGCACGCACGCACGCACGCACGCAATTTGGATCTTCTTATGTATCATCACATTTGTGTTCTCTTTATAGTATTTAATTTCCTTGTGTCTTTACTTTCTTGTTATCAATATTTACTAACTGAGGACATTTCATTCAGATAAAGATCTTTTTTGCAAAAGGGACCTCAGAACAAATTATGGATAGAGAAACAATCATCACACACTCACACAATAATTAAAACAATCAAATATATAATTAAAAACATTGTCCCTCAGAGGAACGACTGTCTGTAACTTCAAATTGTGTTGGAATAAATTATAAAGTGTACATAATCCATAAGTATATTCTGTTTCTGAAGGAGAAAGCTCTGCCTCATATAATAATGTAATTAGAAATTGTAGTTTGTGAGCAATGAGTTCCACAATCTGATATCAAACTAAACTCCTATGTGTTTATATCAACTAAATTAGCACTGAGGTAATGGATAGGAGTGGGTACATCAACAGTTTGAGCCCTTGTGAATTGCATATGTTCTGTTGTTTGGGAGTTGAAAACAAGCACAGAGAAGGCTTGGTGTATGATGGAGTCTCTTGGAATATAAGAAGGCTTTGTTAGCATATTTGAGAGTTGTAAAATTAATTTTATGAATGAAGAGAGTAAATACATGTGGATCCAATATCGATCCTTGAGGAGTACCTTTCTAAATACTTCATGGGGCTCAATTTGAAAACAATGACATTAACCGTCTGAAATCTGCCAGAAAGTTATGAAAAATAACTTGAAGATTCCAAAACCATGGAAAGCAACTTAATGTTGTGATAAACAGAATCAAAAGCCATACACAGACACTGATATGGATTATGTTCTTCTAAAATAAAGACAGGAAAGCCTGAGACTGTAGTCAATATTTTTCCTCTGTCATGTCATGGCAAGACATGAAACATCTGTTGTAAAAAGACAACAGGAACGCCTGACAGAATATCTTTACACAGAGACCGTGGTGTCTGTCACGTGTGTCTGTACTGGCATCCGAGAAGGCAGGCTTAGCAGATGTTGGCTGTTTATATAATTCATCCCATTAGTGTCATGGTTTTTGGCCAGCTTTTGCCCCGTCCACCCTGCACTGGGTTACTGCTTTAGAAATCCCCTTTTAGTGGATGAGATCCATACAGCAATCCAGTGATGTGAACAAAATCATGCCCATGTCATTTCTGTAGATACTGCAGCCTGTATCATTTGGTTGACTTAATAACAGTCAAGCTTGTGCACTAGTTCCACAACATTTCCCCTCAGTATTTTGGACAGGAGCCGTCACAGCATTCTGTGCTTGTTGCTGTGAACGGAGATTGCAATTGACAAGAAAATGTAACAACCCCTGATTTTTTTGCTACTATCAAAGTAAAAGAAAACCTCTCTTCCACAGTGCAGCGTTAGTGTTCATCAATAACTGTGATGATCAAGCAAACCTTTGCAGAAACCAGTGGAAATGATGACGTAATCTACAATTTAATCACTTGTATTGAAGTTGATTATGTTCTGCTCAAATGCAGTGGTGGGTAGTCTAGTTATTGTGAGGAAAAATACCATCCAACTATTGTTTTATTTTGAACAAATGGAGGTGCACCAGTCAACACAATTCCAGTTATAATCATCAAGTCTCCAGGCTTGTCATGACCAAAGATAATCAAGTTGAGTGAAACATTTCTCTCTGTGGTGTCAGGACACGGACAGCGAATACAATCTCAGAACTCCAAAAAAGGCTATACAAAACCTCCTCTTTGTTCATCTGCATAATACAGAATATCAGGAGAAAAATATATTTTTAAATCACAGAAAAGATAAACAAAACAATTGTACCTCTGTGATTATTTTTTTCTCATGATAATTTCTGTGTCTGTTCTTGTTTGAACCATGGGGACCCGTGTAAGTAAACTGTCTTCCCGAGAGTGTAACATTGCCCCCGAAATAATAGGAGGGTATTGGAAACATGGCATGTCAATTAATTGCTTGTTTATTTTAATAACAGCCATGATAGGCAATATTCTGAAGCGCAACGCTCCACCGGATATGGAGCTATAAACAGACCTAGTCACTCAGGCACTCTGTAAAGCTCACACATTTTGACTCATGCACGTAAAATGTGTTTCCATCTCTTACCACACACACACACAGACACACACAGACACTATTTTTTACATAATAGAAATTATGACAGCTTAATGAAGGCACTAGATATTTTTGTTTTTCCCTCCTCTTGAAATAATCTCATGCTTTATCAAATCTATCAAATCTTTATCTCAAATAAAACCAACATGATTCTCTGTTGGGATGCAAGCAATCCTTATGTGGCCCTCGCAGACATACTTCACCTCATATGACTGAATCTGCAATCTGGTGATGTGGTTTATATCGCAGCATTGCATTAAAAATGGATGCAAACAAACAAACAAGGACGCTCATCAGCATTGTAGAAGCACATCGCCGACAGCAGCTCAGCGGCTGAGAGGAGATGAATGAATGACCTTTGTGTGGTGTCTGCAGACATTACCATCCTCCAAATAGCCATGAGAGACAAGATTAATCGTGAATGAATGAATGAATAAATGAATGAATTCTGTTACTTTCCTGGTTCATGACATTCTTTGACAGAACGAAACCCCCACTGTGTGATCCAGCAACAAGGTAAACAGCTGGGATCAGCTGGATACATCTACATTGTAATCTGTGAGGCTGTGTTGTCAGACTTTCTCAACTTCAGTGTGAACCAATGCTGCGGTTAAGGAAGCTAGCTGTACACAAGTTGTGAAAGTGCCATTCGCCTCTTTCCTCTGGAAGATATATGTACAATTTAATCTGCTATTTACTTTGGGTCTGACCTACAGAGCAGGTTTTTCCAAGCTGAAAGAGGGGCAAACTTTATGGGAGTGGCCACTTTTTATTTGGCTGAAATTAGTTTTTGAGCAGTAAAAACTTACATGACCTCTCTTGAAGTAGGGGACTATATGTGAATGCATTTTTCCATAACTCTTAAACTTAAGACAATATGACTAAGATGCCCATTATGGAACAAAAATGGCGGCTCCATCTGTGTGCATGTGGAACATGTCCTTTAAATAACAAATGCAATGCAGTCAAGGATACTGCTGACTGTTACCACTCTTACCTCTGGGAGAAAATGTCTCTGTAGGGGCTGCCGTGCTGCATGGCGATACCATATCCACGGTCTGGTGCGTTGCTGCTGACAGTGTAGAACGAGCAGTCCTCATCATTATTGGCAACGTATTCCAGCACGGCTGCATCCCACACAAAGCCAAATCGACCGTACTTCACCTGAAAGAAAAAAAAGAAGACATTTACACACAGTTAACACTATTCAGAAAGGTGCATCTTTACATCAGGTTATGCAGGTGATATTCAACAACATTCTGTTGAGTTATTGAGATGATTATTTAAGAGATCCTTGACAGGCTTCTAGCTTGGCCTCCAGAAAATGCACCTATATAAAAATTCTGTCTTTTACTTTTGCAAAAACACTGTTCAATTCAACACACATAAGTGGAGGCATATTTTACCACTTATATCCCCCTTTTCCACCAAAATTAGGGTGGATATGCAGTTTTTTTTTAAACATGGGAACACCTGCTAAAAAATAGGCGATAGACCCCTTTTCCCATTGCCAGAAAATAAGTATCCCTTTCTGTTTTTTTTCCTAGTGTGTCATGGTCAACGTCACGAATGTGCTGGAAAACAGGTTAATTTTTCCAACTAAACCTTTCCCATACAGTGCACAAAACCCCAAACTCTGCTGTAACGTTCGTCCTGCATTCATCATCACTCAATCACTTTGCTTCACCACACACTCGACTTGCCACACACACACGCGAGCCTATTTGCAGTCTCTATATTTAGCCCGTAATGCAATAACAGTTTAACCTTTCCTTGATCCATTAAGAAATGCTCCATAGATGTTTGTGTGTCTTTGTGGATGAGCTGAATCATGGTTGAGTACAATCAGCATAGGCACTGCACAGGTGATCTATGAGGACTAAATAACACACGCACACAGATATTTCAGAACCACAATCTATCGGCATTTTAAGTCGAAAAATGCTCTTCGTCTACTGTAGGAAGGCAGACTTTACAGCACAGCCACTTTACTGTTTAACATTCCCTCTAGACCGTAGATGCACAAGTGTTAATGGCTTGTTGATTCATCTTTACTGCACATTATGCGGGCATGTGTTGGATATGTTTTACATCTTTACGTGCCATGTCCTTGTTTAGCATGTGCATGCGTGATCAAACAGTAGGGATGTGTAAAGTGTGTGCCTGCAGCTTGTGCTTGAGAAGAAAAAGAAGGTCAAAGTGAGTCAAGGTGAAAATCACAGATTGTCTTTATAGAAGTTAAGGTGCCTGTTGTTAACGACGTGGATTCTCGTTAACATTCAATAAATCTTTATTTTTCACACGGAAATGAAAAGTGGAGAATAAACAACTTGGCTGTGATATTCATATGCTGACACCTCTTCTCACAATTCACTCAAACACACACACACATACATGCACGCACACACGCACACGCACACTTCTCACACATTATTTTGGATTTGGTGTGTCATTAACTTTAATGGAGCTTTATGAAATTTTCAAACCCCTCTGTCTTCACTGTGTGTGTGTGTGTGTGTGTGTGTGTGTGTGTGTGTGTGTGTGTGTGTGTCTGCGCGTGTCACCTCAGTTGGCCTATGTGTGACGAATGTCCGAGAACCGACAAGACCCCCTGATAGGGTAATTTCACAGTCTGTAGTCCTCTGAAGTGTGTGTATGTTCGTGTGTGTGTGTGTGTGTGTGTGTGTGTGTGCGTGCAATAACTCCTTGCAGGGCATCACAATGGCTCATTATGCTCTTTACAACCTTAAAACGAGCACTTTATTACTTTGAAGAATAATTTTATGGCTTTTCATTATTGCTTTTGAATTGGAAAGATTATGGGCTTTGTGGAGAGGAAATTAGTAAAAGAAATCTGTTTCAACAGGTTACAATTGTACATAAATGACTTGTGGCTGGGTGAAAAGGGCTGAAAAGAATGATTATGCACAGTATGCTGACCTCTCATGTCAGCCACACTGAAAATACAACAAAGCTGTGCTAATCTCATTAACATAATCCTTTAGAATTCAGACACTTCACATGCTAAGTATACAAATTATTATAATGGAACAAAAACTGGCCATACCATATATACTACCTTTTTGGAGAAAAGCTATATTTCTGTTCCAGCCTCCGTCAGTGGCCAAACAACACAGATGCTTCAGCTTGTATAACCCGTGGCAAAGTTAAGAGAAGTTTTGGTCAAATACAAGTGAAGATGATAACAGGATGACCACATCTAATGGCTCAGTTTTTACCATTTTACTGCTGTGTTTACAAAAACAATGGATGTAATCAAACCCTTTAACACCATTAGAAAAACACCCATAAAAATAAAAAGTTGCCTCAATTTTGTTTTTCATGTGATAACAAAGTCTCCTATATGAGTTAATGTTTTTTAATTGACAGCAGAGGATGAAAGGGATGTACAATTCTTCACTAGTATCTTCATAATCAAAAATGTCAAATCACAAGGTTGTGATTAATCATATATTCTTTTAGCTAACACTTTACTCAAGCTCATTCATAAGACATTATGTTGCATTTATGAGGCTTTATAAAACTCTTTATAAATGTTTATAATTGTGCATGGCAACTTACAACAAGGTTTATAATATATTATAAGTGGTGGACATAATGTATTATACAATCAGCATCCATAATGCTTTATACCTCCATGCCAAAGTGACAATGACACTTTTTTGTAGCACATTTTATTTGCCAAGTTTGGGAGAGACCGAGCTGTAGAACAACTTTTTGAATTTTGTAATGAAATGAAATGATTTGTTTGAACACAGACATACTGGTGTCTTGTAAACCCATGAGGGTTGCCACTTTGTGTGCATGACTAAAATAAAGAAATCAATCAATGTATGATACTATAAAATAATTATGAGGCTGCAAGCAAAGTGTAAGACAAAAAAAAATCTTTATGTAATTCTTTATTTTCCAAAACACATTTCACATTTACTCCTGGTTTACTGTGTAAGCCAGGGCTCAGATTCTTCTTTCAAACACTGCTGTCACTTTGACATGGAGGTATAAAATATTATGAATGCTGAACTCATAATACATTATGTCCACCACTTATAAAACCTATTACATAAACCTTGTTATAAGATGTCATGCATAATCATAAACATTTATAAAGACTTTTATAAAGCCTTTTGAATGCATTATAATGCCTTGTGAATGTGCTTATAATGTATTATAGATATGACCTTTAAGTAAAGCGTTACCTTATTCTCTGTTAGAGTTTTTCAGTGGGTTTGGGACCTCACATGGTTGATATGGAGATCGGTTCAAATGTCTTTACACCACAATAAGACTTCTTCAAGCGCAGCGTGTCTTCTCGAAGCTTTAATCCAATTAAACTAGACTCGATAAAATAATAATTATAGCAATGCCAACATAGCACACAATCCCATAAAAAGGAATTATCCCTACAATGAAAATGATGCTGGAGCCTGTGAAGGGAAATGCTCTTGCCTGCAGCTGCAGCTGTTTCATAAACAGAGACAATGTATCTGTGAATAGGGAGTGCTTGATTTGATGTACAAGAACAAGTACTCTACATGCAAAGCATCAATTTAATATTGGCTCAAGTTTGATTAATTAGTAGAGACAAAATCATGATCAGAGGGATACTATAAAAGTGATGTGTTGAAGGTCAGCTTGCCTCTCTTGTGCTACCTCTGATTGTGATTGTGATTATCGAAGCAGCTCACATGAAAAGATTCACAACTTTCTTACGGCTGAGAACTTCGGAGCCAAAAAAAAACACAGTTATGAGCCAGAGCAGTCTGGGAAAGCCTTTACTATTCTCTTTCAGCCCATGTCTCAGAGTATGTTAAATGTGCTCGTACTTTGTTTTGCCTTTCTCTTTTTTTTTTAAATGGTACTTCCAGCCTACCAAGGTTCAAACGATGAAAAGGAAAGAGAACAGCATTGAAGAAAGGGGTAGACACTTAAAGTCGACCTTCTATTTGTCGCTATAGGAAATGTAAGGTCATTGGCAAACAAGATGGATGGGCTTTCCTGTTTGGTATGGATTCAGTGGGATTATCTAAGCAAGGCAGCTTTATATGCTTTACAAGCTGCATTTGCATGCATAGTGTAACCTGGCAATGGACTCCAATTAAGGTGTTATCCAGGTTAAACTGTTTACATGCACCTTTGACACCCTGCGATTAAGTCTCCATGTTTCCACTTAAACTAATATTCCTGAGAATAAAACATCGCAGTAAACCAGTAAAAACAACTATTAAGATGCTATAAGATGTATAAGAACTACAAAATGCTCCCACTCCTGCTTCTTTGACTAAGGCCTATTACAATACAAGGGAAGAATTCATGATACCAATAGTAAAAACAAATGCTGCTTTCTGGCATGCTTTTGTTGACACTGAAATACGTATTTTAACTTAGTTTCACACTGGAGTCATGGAGGCCGGACCTCATTTTTATAGCAGCTGAGTAACAAACAACAGAGACAAGTCCGAGGTCGCTTTCACACCTGACCTGTTTGGTGCTTCTTAAACGAATCCTGGAGCCTTTCATCGGATAGTGCGGTTTGTTTGGCCTGGTGTGAAAGCTTATTCCAACTCTGGTGCAGACCAAACAACTGAACTCTGGTCCACGCGAAAACGGGGGTCTGAATCATTACTGTCTCTACCTGTTTGTGATGATTTGTAGTCAAGACAGTCCGAGCGCTGTGAAAAAGATGCTAGGCACAGCACTTTTTATCTCTCTGTGGACGTGTCCGCTCCCTCATCAGGAACAATTGAAAAAAAGGCGCTGCCGCTGGATATGGATACTCTGCCTAATAATTCTAATAAATAATTATCACTCTCTCTCTCTCGTTCTCTGTATGCATACATGTCCCATAAATGCTTTATGAATATACATTACAAATTCAGAGATTCAGGGACTACTAATTGTCTCCCGGGCTAACCCCCCGGGAGTCCTTTGCTCTTTCTCATCTCTCTCGTCCTGCAGCTCCTGCTGTAGTCCTGCCTGAGGCCAACTGCTACCTGGCCAGACCTCGTGCGTGGAGCCTCCGAATCATTGCTGCGCCTGCCGCCTGGTGCTGTTCACTGTGGTGCCATATGGACTTTGGTGGCCCAATCGCTGCTGCGCCTGCCACCATGGATTACTACTGCCAATATTACTACCAACACCAAATACAGACAGAACCCAAGAGCCTGGTCTGCTCGAGATTTCTGTCTTAAGTTAAAGGCTGTTTTTTTCTGTAAAACGCATTTTTTTTTTTTCTGTTAAGACATTTTTTTCTCACCAATGTCGTGTCCTAACACTTGCTCTTGGGTGATGTTGGAACTTTGAATAGCAATGACTGTAAATCATTGAGCCTTTCAGCTCTATGACAAGTGTCCTGAGATAACTTCTGTTATGATATGATGCTATAAATAACACTGAATTGAAATTGAATTAATAATGCTTCTAATGAGTTCTGTATAAACTTGTGCCGTCCCCACGAGGGGCCTGAAGATGCAAAACTGTCCAGTCAGCGAGTTTCCTGTCAGTCTGTATAACATCATGTTTATTCCTCTTGGTTCATTTGTAAATAGTCAGTGTGAAAGAGAACCGGACCAGAACTAAAATGCAACAATGTATAATTTTTTCACCAAATGAACCGAACTACAGGTGTGAAAGCAGCCTATGAGATCAAATCTTTAAGCTTTCCAGATGAGAGTAGCTTTAATATGAGATGACAGTGAAAACCAAAAGTTAAAGTTGCAAGATGTTTACGGGTCACAGTAACTATTTAAATATTGGAGGTATGACCTGAATTCTGTACAGTATGTGCTATTAAAGCAAGTCGAAATATTTCTGCATCAATATGCGTCAATACAGAAGCAGCTTGGTTCTAAATGTAAAAATAGTGACTGAGATTTGGCTGCAGGAGAAACCACCAGACTCCAGGGAGTTTTGTGCTGGTACAGATAGACGGAGGTAAACACAGCTGTAAGAGACGAGGGGGAGGCTGGGATATTTTTGTTTTTTGCCATTTTACCTTGCCTCACCAGTTCAGACATTAGCCTAGTGAGGATATTGAATTCTTTATATGACATATGATACACATTATAAAATATATATTGTGTGACCTCATCCACAGTTTTGAGAAGTAGAACTACACATGTTTTATTAATTTGTATTTCCTATAATATACGTTCTAACTTTTGTATACTATATAAAAAAGTTCTTCATTGTACTATACACAGAAAACAACAATAATAGTTCTGGCTATGAGTTTCTTTAAGGTCGACCCACAAAACAACATACTTGAAAACTTTTGTCTCAGCAGAGATGAAGGATTTTCAAACAAATACCTGTTTCCTTCCTGCTCAATAGCTGGCTATTGCATCTGGTGCCCTTAATCAAATCTAAAAACGGTAGCTCTTTCTCAGAGGAGAGGATGTCCAACATTAGAAGACAGCTCGTCTCTCACTGTAAAACTGCGCTCAACCCTCAAACAAAAGCCTTAATTAACAAATCCAAAAAAAGACTTTGTGAATACAGTCCCACCGGTGGGCTATGTTCATCAGGTATTTTAAATAGCACATTTTAGAATTGTGTAAAAAACCTCCTATCATCATACAAATGGGGGGCAAGAGATAAGTTATTGCATTCGCCCACTAGGTAGCATCCAGAGAATGCACTTCATTTTAGCACTTTCATTTGCAGGTGCATTTGAGAATTACTATCAAATCTGACTCCTGCAGAGAAAAACTGTGGTTGTATTCAGAAGCCTTTTCTCAAGTGAACTCTTCATTAAATGTGTTCAGTCTGAGGTTTCAAAATGCCTGTTCTGTAAGATTAGGTTATCATGCACATGCAGTATGTACGTATATGCAAGCAACACTTAACTCACTCACTCTACAATAACTGCTGCATCTCAAATGTGACACGCACGCACGCACGCACGCACGCACGCACGCACGCACGCACGCACGCACGCACGCACGCACGCACGCACGCA
>JAOVVB010148975.1:0-11868 GCA_028570985.1 Heterobranchus longifilis
TGATACTTTCACAGTATTTATACAGCACCTAGACCTGCTTTATAATAAAAACAAAGGAAATCTTACTTTCTACAATATGGGACCTTAAAGTTGATTTGCTGTGCTTGCAGCTCAGCAATTATCGCCACACTGTTTTCATTGTATTTATTCATTTTGGTAAAAAAAGGGATGTATATTTAGATGTTTATGACTTTAACATACCTTTATTGCAATATACTGTACATCTTTGATCACATGAAATGCCTCTGTCTGCCTCCGGCTTTCACTTGCTCTTCTGTTTAAATGGACAGGGCAGAAAGCACTCTTTATTGAATTAGTCAAATGAAGTCTGACGTCATGAAGCAGGTGACGGCTGGAGGAGAAGATCTCCCAGAGTGACTAAAGTCCTACAGGACGACGGGCAGGGAGAGCATCAGCCTTGGTAAGTATCTACCTATTATCTGTGATGATTTTATGTCTGTATAACTGTACAGTTTATTAGATAACTTCCAAAATAGTAAAGTTAAGTTGTTTGAATGGAAGTATCAATAAGAATAGTGAGTAATGACTGTCATGGTAAATGCTAAAGTAACAGATTAATAATGTCAGTTAAACGTTAACATTTTATACTTCAATATGTACTGTATTGTATATGCTGATACTGTAAACTATGTTATTCAAGCCACAGAAATAGCTTATAATGAGCTGTACATTGCACAAATCTATCGTTTTATGACCCCCTGCCTTACAGAATGAGGTGTAAATTTTACTGTCAAACTAGATTATGTATCTGAATATCATCCTGTCGTACTGCCTATTTGAATTAGAGCTTATTACATAATGCTCTAAAGGAAAGGCACAGTATTCCCCGTTGGGGGGAAAAAAACAAAGTTATCCTGAGACCGGACTAATAGTTTGTGTACTCAAAGTCACAAGTCTCTTATAAACTGAAGCATGAGAGACACAAGAATGAGAGATGGAAAGGGAGGGAGTTTCACAAGCCAATGTCACAGATGCCTCCCACTGCTGCCATTATAACACATCCATCCCAAAATAACACTTCATGCAAGCGCACGCATCTGTCGTGGATTGTTGTGAGCCATATCATCGGTCAGATGCTGGTCAAATGTTAAAGGGGGCTTTGAAAACTCAGCTCTGGACCAACTTAAAACGTATTAATTATTATTATATTTTTTATTATTATTATAGTATTTATTAAAACCATTTCTGCAAAGTTTACTCATGTCGGTGTATGAGGTAGATAAACAGGGTGTAGGGTACACACAAATAAGTTTTTCAGGTGCTGGATCAAAACATCAAACTAAGGCAAATATTAGACAAAAGATTTGCACACTGTATTAAAAGCTCCCAGCAATTTTAATTGTGCAACATTTCGATCTAACAGATCTTCGTCAGGCATTGTCAATAATGATTTGACAATCAATCAATCAATCAGACTTTATTTGTATAGCACTTTTCATACAGAGTGTAACTGAGTGTAACACACAATAAAAACAAAACACACACAAAAAAAAAAACAGACCAACACAAAGCAATAAATGAATCAATGAAAATAAACAGGAACTAAGGAATTGTGGAAGTGAGGACGTGCTATCATAACATCAAAATACTATCATGGCAGGAAATAAATAACAACTGAATTATAGGAAAAATGCATAATAAAACACTATCATATATAAATAAAATGCATATGTAAAATCCTAGGGTAAATAAAACCCTATTGTGACTAAATGCATACGTAATGCAAATGTTATCATAAATAAATGGATAAATAGATATAATAAATAGTTAAGTTCAATTAAAAGCCCGCACAAAGAGGTAGGTCTTGAGTTTGCTTTTAAAAACATCAACATTTTAAAAACAAACACTTCATCGACACCGCCATTTATCTTAATCAAACTAAAACTATTCAACCATTTTATCTGTTTCTGACTATGCACCCTCATCATGTGGTGTTCAGATGTTACAGCTCGCTCGATATGTGGAAAGATTTATTTTATAATCAAATTGTAATTTCAGTTTAATTTAATTTAATTTAATTTAAATTAATTGAGCTACTCAATCTTTCCACTTCCAAGTACTCGGGGTTGGGAAGAACCATTATTAACAAAGCTTCACGGGGAATGGTTTCATTTACGTTCCGTGGACGAGCACGACGGTTAAATAGACGGGCCTGAAAGAAATGAAGTGTCACTCAACGCCTCTCAGGCTTGAAATAGCTTAAGCGGCCGGGCGCATGATTGCAGATGCAGGGTGAAGAGGTTTGCCTCTTTCCTCACTCACCGTTCAGCCGGCAAAATCAAAGGAGCTCAGCATTTCGTCTGATTCTAGTTTAATTTAAGTGTATGCTCCTGGAAAACCTACCCACCTGATGCAACAATACTTGTGTGTGTGTGTGCATTCAGTTGTTTGTTAGTAAGCTAAAAATACTCCACATGCCACTTTAAAGTCTGTTGAGCTGTTTTCCCTTTGCAATAATCTCTCTTCCACCATCCATCATGTCGGTGGTTAAACTCCTCATCGAGTCCCGGACAAACAATTGGGTTCGGAAGTCAAAGCACTTGTGATTTGAATCACGTATTCCAGGTGACCTTTCTGTTAGACCCTGTAACCAAAACAACCATAAACATCCAGATACGTTTGAAGGGGAGCACAGACACGCTTTGTCTCCAAACCAGTAATTGACAGTGCATGATGTCTCGCATTGTGCTGACTGAAGGGACATGTTGACAGAATTATCAGTTATTAGACCCACAAATCATATAAAAACAAGGCTTTGGTGTAATTCAAGACTTCGGAGAGCATCAAAATGATTTTTAAATGACTTATGAGTTACGTCTTTAGCAGCATTTATTAGCGCAATTTTTCTGCACGTTTTATTTGACCTTGGCACCTGGCGGCTGACCTCTTATCTCACTTGTCTGGTTTCCTTTTTGGCCTCCTGACTCATGGAGTCAGACCAGCTTTAATTATAGCCACCACAGCATTCCTTTCCGACAGAATAGGGGGAGATAGATAGAGAGGCCAAGGGAGGGCAAGTGTGAGTGGTATAAAAGAATACACAAAAATAGAAAAAGGTTCAAGATGGTTAAAAATAGACAGTGCCCGTTATGTGATTTCATTTCATTGGGAAGGGGAGGCAAGCCATCTTTATTACGCCCCTGTGGCGTATGTATAAATCTGCTGCTGTGTCTTGACATTTGTCCCTCTCTTTACCTAATGCCAAAACAGAACCATGGGCCAGAAGCTGGAGAAGCTGTCGGAAAAGGATGAAGAGTCGCATGATAGTTCAGATTGGTCGGGGCAAACTGGAGAGACGGAACAGTCGGAGACAGCCCAACACGATGAGAGCAGAGATCAGGACGATGGCAGTTTTGCGACCCCTCGGGGTATTGGTTGGATTAGTGGGATCAGCGACCCGGCCACTGGGCATGCAGGGGAGCTCACAGTCACTTCTGCACGTACAGACCCCCAAACTGGGCAGCCAATCAGGCCTCTAGGTCAGCGGGAGCACCCTCTGAACGCCAGGGGAGAGTGGGTGGGTGGAGACAGGGAGAGCCAGAGTGTCATTCGAACTGTAGAGGAGTCAAAAAGTGTCCTGAGCCCTAAGGAGACAGGACAAACTTCAAACAAAAGGCGAGGCTCTGAGAGTAAGGCTGTGGTCTGTGCTGGGACTACAGCTATGGAGGAGCAGGGTAATGGGAAGAAATCAGAACTTGGTCGTAGCAAGTTAGGTCCTGACACTCAAACGATCTCCTGCGATCCCACTAATGAGGAGGACTTTGTGGTGCTCGAGAAGGATGAGACTTGGATGCCACCTGATGGGGACATCACTTTTGACAAAAGGATAAAAACAGAGAATCTTCAGTCGGCTATTAAAAGAAGAGTTGCGGAAGACGCTTCTGCAAGTGACGATCACCTTCCACAGCCTTCGAGGAATGCCCCCCAAGAAAAGGGTAATGAGAAGAAAAGCAGGAGAGGATCGGACACGCTCGCAGTTACGACGGACAATGTGGAAGCACATGCTGGGAGTTCAACCGACGCCTGTTTTGAGAGGGAAATGGGTCAACGTTTGACTGAAGTGACAGGCAGCAGGTGCCGGCTAAAAGGAGTCGGTCATGCTGGAGCTGCCCACGCCGAGACAACTGGGAGAGGGAGAGCGGAGAGGGAGCAGAACATGAATGACCACAGCAAGGGGAAAGTTTCTACTAACCTGTCGACACAAAACAACAGCGGCTCGGTGAAAAGATTACAAAAGAGCGCCGATGATTTGGAAGACATGCTTGATGAAGCAGGCCAGTTGAATATCCTGCAGGAGCCAGGTGGGGAGAAAAAGGAAAAGATAGATCCTTCTTTAAGAACACAAGTGGGAGCGGATCAGTCCCGTCTGAGCAGGTTTGCTGGTGCTGTCTCTATGAGAGCTAAAGCAGGTAGTTTGAGTACCAAGAAAGAGGACAGCCAAGTGTTCTGCAAAGCAGCCGACTCTCAGCCCCCAAAGGCAGAGACCCCTGGCTCCGAAACGCCACCACTGCAAAACACTCCCTCATTTTCATTTGAACAACATATGCCAGGGAACGAAGGCTGTGATGGAAAGATACAGGTCGCGAGCTTAAAGCGGGAGAGCGACCTTGTTTGCTTCTCTGCTGTCATCACCCCTCCGCCTGTAACGTATCAACTCGGTACAAGTATGGTAAATTCGCAGATGGCGCCAGATGCCTTGTGTGATTCTAAAGATCAATCTATGCAAAAAGAAAAGCCCAAAGTGAAAGGTCCACCTCCGCCTGTCCCCAAAAAGCCGAAAAACCCATTCATAAAGCTCAAAACTGCCCAATTAAGGTCCACTGATGTGCAAAGAAGAGGCAAAGATCATCTGCGTTCTGAGGAGAGGGCCAAGAGGAGACACACTTTTGACTTTAACAATCTTCCCTGCAACCCTCCTCGGGACATGTGCTTGCTGTGGGACGAAAAGGGCGCTTACACGGTGCCAGCCAACGTCCGCCGGATGTCCGTCGACCTCAGCCCTTGGGAGCATCTTTCGCTGGGACACATGGACGATCAGTACGGAGACATGATCGACTTTGACTACTGTGAGCGTGTGGCGAAACTGTCTCCAGAGGAAGACCCGCAAAACCTGGACATGTTGCAGAGAAGAGTATTCCTGGAGAGACGATCCAGATTTAAAAGCTCGCCTCCTCCTCCTCCTCCTGTTGCGAAAAAGTCCCCAAATCGTTTTGCATCGACAGAGAGTCTTCACACACCTGAGGTCGGATCACACAATGAAATCCAAAGACCAAAGCCTGTTTATTCAGGGGAAAGAGAGCTCCTATCTGAAAGGGTCAGCAACGACAACCATGGTAACTATGGTAAGCGTAAAGACCACAGTAGTGATAGGGATGCAGGAAACGGCAGTGAGGTGGGTTCGTACAAGCCCGTTGCAGAAATCATCAAAGAAACGAATCAAATGCAGAGACATCAGAGCCGGGTCAAACCTGAAGGGGCCAAAGCTCCGGTGCGGATGGCAGAGGAGGGTCCAAGTGTGAAAGTATCCCAAATAAAGAATGCCTTTGATGTCCCAAAGAAATCCAAAGAGAGACCAGCAGAAGTTCAACCACCTCCAAAGAAAGGTAAGGACTTTGGATTGTCAGAGACATCAGTTCTGCACTTATTGAATTAATGACCCAATGATTTATATCAAAGAATTCATACACACAAAAACATGCATGTGTGAGAGGGTACTTTCCAAACTGCATTCCACAGACAGTCATGTGACAAACACTTCACTTCAAATGTCATGGTACAACTTTACTTAAAGGATTCATGATTTACTGTGGGTTAAACACAGTAAACACTGTGTATGAAACCTATTAAAAACTAATTTGATGAATGGACTTTATAGAGAAATGTTGATATTTCGAAGATTAAAAAAAAGTTGTGGTTTCACGGATTTAAAGCTGCTCGTCAATATTAGTATATTTTTATTAACAATGGCTCCCCTCAGCTCTAAGGAGATTTTTTAGCTCATCCATTTTACGGTTTTATTCAAAGCAGCTGATGTATTCATGCTCTCCAAGTAATGTAGGATCAAATAGGATCTAACTGCTGTTATGTAACATACAACATTTAAACTTTTAAGCCTAATTTGATCAAGAGTCTTGTTTTTCTTGTCTGGTTGGGAAAGTAATTCAATATAAAACAAAGCAAGGTTTTCCCAAACAACTTTTCACATGGCCTGAACTGTGATTCAGTAGCACTTACATGATTGTTGAAGACAAAAACAAGAAATCCACTTTTCATCTTCCGGCCATTTATTCAATGAGTCGACCAAATTCGCCCTCTCACCAATGACGGTGCTGGGTTTTGAATCTTGGTCCTGGTGTGTGTGTGTGTGTGTGTGTGTGTGCATGTGTGTGTGTGTGCAGTTTCTCCCTCCTGGGAACTGGAGACTCAGATTTACCCCTAGGTGTAAATGAGAGCATTAATGTGTTTGTCTCTTAATAATCCCAGTGGCAGTCTTGGAAACTGTCCATAGTCTTTCCCCGCCTTTTGCTGACGCACACTGGGATAGACTGGTAAAGAAAGAAGCAAATAAATTACTATTCTATCTACATATTCCATTCATTCATTCATGATTTAAACAAGCTGTTACATTAACGTCCTCCTAAAATTAGTAAAATAACATTTCAATCATACTTATGCATCAAAAGTCAGTGGTTCTGATTTGCGATTACATTAGATCAGAATTGTTGAAATGTTATATCATGTGCACCAACAATAGGAAAAAATGTTTTAAAAAAAAGCTTTTTTTAAACTAGCGTTTTCTGGAACTTTTCGCTGTATCACATGGTCTCTGTTTTAGGACTTCTCATCTGTGTGAGCTTAAGTTTGTTCTTGGCCTTGATGGAAAAAAGCTTGCAAGTGGCTCTTGAGTTATAGGATTGCTTTGTCAAACTACTGCCAAGGTTGAGAATGAACGTTCATGCTTGTTTCTAGGGCTGTCTTCGATTAAAGAAACGTGTAGTCGACTAACACATATGATTTTGTCGACTAATCGATTAGTTGTTTTATTCCATAGGCCTATGTAAAAGTGAGTTTCTCCGTTAATGCAAAAGCACCACTTTAAATCTTGTGTTTACCAGAGATGTGCTCAGAAGTTTCTTGGACATAAGTCAATCAGCATGAAAAAAGCATAAAAAATGACTAATCGACTAAAGAAATCTTAGTTGACTAAGACCAAAACAACCAATTAGTCATCTAATTGACGAAGAGGGGTCAGCCCTACTTGTTTCACAATAGTTTTCACATATTCAGATTCCACATGAATTCATTATTATGTGTGAGATGTTGTCAGAAGGGCTAGATATGTAGATAGCATTAAAATAAATAAAAGGAAACACATGCTTTAATCAACCCTAAGGAGTGCAAACATGTTCTGTGAAAACATACAGAAAATGTAAAAAGAGGGACTGTTTAATAGCTGATTCCCCTGAATACACTGGACAGTGCAGGCTGGGGTGGAGTGGGATTGCATGGGATGGGGCAGAGGGGGAGGGGAGGGACCATTATACAAAAGATGCTGCTGGAAATGAAAATCCACATTTTTTTGCATAAGTGAACAAAAATGCATTCATTCAGTAGGTCTACTACAAAAGACACGGGGAGGGTGTAGCGAGAAACCCAGTTTTCCTGCAGCCCCATCCCCATTCACAGCCTTGGGAAATGAAATCTGACTTTTCGTTTGCGCATGTGCCGCAGCTGGTCGTCAACGTATCCTATTGAATTTAATAACGATGAGAGTAGACGATTGCTAGTCTTCTGCAGGTGAGAGGCGGACAGGAGATGCTCTATTTGTCAACTGGCATCCTGATATACTTATATATTTAAAACACTGCCTCCGGGCCACATATCTGCAGTCAGGAGGGGGAAATAAGTGCAAAACGGCTGAGCTTTTTTTGTGGAGACAAGGGATACTAGAGCAACGTCCTGCAGGATAAGGGCGCGCCTAAACTACCAGATTCATGTGTTGTGATTGATTACCCCCGTGCTTACGAAAATCTTGCATAGATTTAGGAGGTAAGAAAGCCTTAAAAGTCTCTTTGCATTGTTCATTTTGCATGTGATCTGTCGGTCGGGGCTGTGCAGCATCCATTTAGCTCGCTGGATGGGTTTGAGAATGGGAGCAGCCAAAAACCTTGGCTGGGTGGAAATATCTGCACTTGCGTCAGCTGGCGGCGGTCCACCGCAGCTAACAGTTAGCAGCTAGGCTAGGTGGCTAACATCCGAGCTAACTGATGAGCGGGTCGGATGCAAAACACACCGGCAGACTAGTGGAGCAGTTATACAAAAATGACACATTTTACACAGTGTGGACAGATCCATGTGGATGTAATACAGTAGTCACATGGCTACTTGTGTGCTATTTCCTTTTTAAACACGCCTCCGGGGTTACCACCTTGTTGTTTGCATTGTTTCTGTTTGGTTATCAGCGGCTGTTGAGACGGGACCAGCCCCGGCACAGCTGCCGAGCTGCCGCGGAGCAGTGCGGCGGAACACGGTCCACGATTATCGTCGCCACCTTTTAACGTTAAACTCCACTTTACTTGTCAAACCATTTTCTTGTGAATCTGAACGTTTCAATAAACCACATGCTTTGTTTCGTTCCCAAGTGATAGTCACATCTGGAGCGTACGTTACTCACCAAAATACAAATCTGCATACTCTCGATGATCCACCCCCTTGTTTCAGGGACGTTAGCAAGCACAGCTAGCTCAAGTTATCTCTAACTAAAGCTTTCCCATGGCGTTAACGACTTGGTTTGAAATGATTGGCAAGATAGTTTAAAATCACAGCCGAGTCTCATTATCATGTTGATATTTTAGCTTGTAGCTACTTGTTTAAATGGGGAGGAGGGGGGGGCTTTGTGGTAACATTAGCTAACGTTAGCTAGCAACCATTGTTTAACATTAGCACAGTGCAGCTGTTTCCATCTCCATTTATTAATTTGATATATTCAGCACAAACCTTCAAAAATGCAACGTGCCCGCACTATAATACGCTTAATAGGGTGAGTTGAAGTCAGTGATTGCATCTTTGGTTGTGTGCACCCATTTAGTCGCGTTGTCTGTGAAATAACAGACAGAGGGAGGCCAGACTCCTGCAGGGCTGCTGACTACATTGTTATTTATATCAGAGAAATGCTCCTTCAGTTTCCACTGCACAATAATATCAGAGCATTTAGTCTGTAACTGCTGAAAGTCCACCAGCATGATGCTCAGTAATGTCCTACTACTGTGTGTTGGTTGGGTGATGATGGCAATAAAGAGCAGCACGTTTGACATGAAGCCTGCAGGGGAAGCAGCTCATTTTGTCAGATGCATGGTTGGAGTTGGGGTATAGCTGCTGTTGAATGGAGCACTAATATTGTCTGAGGGAACACACTGTTCTGGTCAGCTGTAAACTGTAGTTCTATGCTCTCCAAGCATGCAGCCCTGCAGCAACATGATCACTGTTGAGGCATTGTGCTATGAATCAACTGTACCAGGGAGAGTATTTGATTCATAAAAAGGGTCATGACTCATGTCTTCAGATGAAAGTGCTTTTTTTTGGCTACATGTAGCCTACAGTACTGTGTGCTGTGTGTGTATATGTTGTGGGAAGAGCATACTGTTTAAACTTAAACACACAGTGGCTTTCTGTTTATGCAAAGAAACAGACAGTTTAGAATTTGGCTGTTATCACTGTGTTCAAAATCACATAGGTGTACTTTTTCTTTTTACTTTTGGTACGTACTGTAGCTGACCTTACAAAGTACTGTTGCATGCAGTATGCATACAATTGGGACGTAGTACGTCATAACATTGCGCCTTAAATTTTGACTCTTGCTCATATATGCAGAGAATTGTGGGTCAGAATAGCTAGAAATGGCATGCATATTGCAAAAAGTGACCGGATGCAGGACATCCTGGTATTTTTTGGCATACTGCATTTGACATACTATGTACTGAGACATACTAAATCTTTTTCTGGCGTAGTATGGACATTGGAACTAACCTGTTATGTTGATTCAAGTTATATGGTTAGTCCATTTTTACGTTGTTTATTTTTTGCATCAGACTTTTTTGGAGGGATTGAAAACACCATAAAGGTGTCTAAATACTAATTTGACTACATAGTCTGCACATTATATTTGGTGGGTGTAAACCAGTGTGAGTGTATAATTGTTGTGTAGAGGTTTTAAGGCTTCAATCTTAATTTGCTGAATTCCCGTTACCTTTTTGTGTCTGTATATTTTACCAGTTTTAAATATTATTATAATGATTAATAATACAGAAACACTAAGCATTTACAAAAAAAAAACAGAGAAGACACTGTCACCTGTCATTTACAAAAATATGTTTTTTTGGTCTCATCAAAATAAACTTCTAAAATCTGAGCAACAAAGCTATTTTAAAATGACAGCTTTAAATCAGAGATATTATTATATAAAATATTCTCCAGAGTTGCAGAGGACGATTTTGGACAGAAATCATCCATGTTTCTTTATCAGGGCTGTGATTCAGCTTTTACATTTTCAAAATCCATGACTGAATGTGAAGAAGCAGGTGGTTTGGTGTGACGAGAGTGAGAAAAATCCTGCAGCCTGTATAACGGCTCAGTATGTCGCTTCAGACTGGCAGCTTAATTACCGCCCTGAGACACTATATTTTCCACATAATTACACAGCAAAGCCACATGCCACTAAAATGATGGAAAAACTCCCTCAGGTATCAAAGATAGTTTTTTTTTAATTTTAATTACAATAGACAATGCTTAGACACGTCAAGTTTTAGGAGAATTCCCATAGTGTTTGGTTTTCATGTTTTGGCAGCAGATCACATCTAACCGTTTCTAAAAGTTGTCATAATGCCAACCGTGCAGTTTGCTGTGAAAACAATATTCTGTCTGAATGGAAGCAGAAATGAGAGTTAAAGAAGAGACGGGAAGAGGTGAATATGATTGAGGATGCACTGAGCCACAATGTGATCATTAAATGCAGATCAGCAATTGAGATCATTTCCAGAATCATGGAGCAGCAACATGCCATCTGTGGTGTGCTCGCAGGAGATGATGTGCTAAAAATAACACATCAGACATTTTTCAGAAATGCATACCTTTTTTGCTGTGTCCATATAAATCCCAAAATCTGGGCTGTTGTCCACACTGAAGCCTGTACCTGCATTCATTCAGAAAAATGTTCTATGTCTTCTCCAATTTCTGTCTTCTTACTACATAAACTCTGTCCTATTTTCTGTTAGTTACACAAGAAATTATGCTATTTTTAATTAGGCTAAATAAACAAAGCTAAAAAGGAAGTGGCTTGCTTTTAAAATACCAAGAAAAGTTGCCTGATTGTGATTTGTGCTATAACAGAATCTGCTGGGCTGCAGATTTGTGTTCTGCAGTACGTTGCGGAAGTGGAGGTAATTTAACTTTCTGATGCATCATCATGTAGCCTAAATACTAAAACTTTAAATTTGTGCTCTCATCTAGTTACAGAAAATTGACCATAAATGCTCTCCAGTTTAAATGACATCCATACACTGTAAACTGTTGAAATACACAGTACATGGATTTAATAAAATGTTTTAATGCACTTAAAAAGGTGAAGCATTTTAAAACTTTTTTTTCTTACAGTTTGTTGGATGGCATTCAGAAATATCTACAATATTATCCAGGGTTTTTCCTGGCTCAGAATGGGCCTTTGGGGGGTGACTATGCACGACAGTGTAAAATGTGTAGATTTTCCTTTGGCTCTGGCTAAAACCTCTTTAGGGGGCGCCAAAAAGTCCTACATGCAGGAAAAACCCCTGATATGTGTGTGTGTATGTGTAT
>JAOVVB010148996.1:0-11868 GCA_028570985.1 Heterobranchus longifilis
AGCAAAGTGGTGTCCTGTACTTTTTCCTATTTCATCTAATTGAAGATACATCATGTAAAACCTTAACAAAAACTACCTAGAACACTGAAAAAAATAGGATTTTAGCCCTTCCCCACTCTAACACTTCACCATGAAATATAATCCTTCAGAAATCTTGTTTTTTTGTATTATTGTGTGTCTCTATTTCCAATTTCGATATATAATACATTTTTCTCATCCATAATTCATATGTTCGTTTAAAATACACATTTTAGTGGTGTCCCCAGGTTTTCACTCAGACACATACCCCCCCTCTGAAAAATTGGGACGTTCCAAAAGTCACATGACCAAACCAGAAGTAGCATCGTTTGAGTCTCCTGAAGGCCAAAAGTAAGTTATTCGCTCTATTTTCTGTATTTTTGATCATATTATGACTGAGAATGTCAATGTTCTGTTACCTAAATAATTTCTTAGATGTTTTATAGCTGCTAACTAAGTTTTCTCATGCTATTAGCATTGATGCTACATTTCATGTTTGCTAGTAAAATGCTAACAATTCAGCCCTGACACTTTCAGCCTTGTTCACTTATATGAACGTCTTCCCATTTAATAACCATGTCAAAAATAAATAAATACATAAATAAATAAAGAGACTGACCATTACATAGTTTGAATAGTTAAACTTGTGTTATAGAATCAAGAAGTTTATTGTCATATGCGCAGTGCGGTTACACCATACAATGAAATTCTTATGTTGCTTCAACCACCACGCGCACAAAATTAACATTAAAAATAGTAAAGATAAAGTCAATAAAATAATATCAAGAGAGCAGCAATCCTGAGTATCAATAAAGTGCAAAATTTTGTTTCTGAGACTTATGGTTCAAAAGTAACATGCCAAAATGTGAAGTTTGTTGATATATCGCCACCGTCTCATCAAATTGCACCAAATTCGACACAGCACGTCCTCAGGTCGTCAGGAATTCACCCGCCAAGTTTGAAGTAGATCGGATGAGCGTTTCTCCAGATGTGTTAAGGACAGACAGAAATTCCTTGCTTTATAGATCACAGGTGCCTCAGTTTGTAGTTCTAAATCGCGGAAAATAATTAGCATTTTAGCACTTCCGGTTCCCTCCCCTCGAAGTCAGTGTGTTTTTTTAATGTGTTTAAGGTCTGTGGTTAACACAAGCTTCAGAGATTTTAAACATTTTGTTCTACGACATAAAATACGTTTGTGAATTTCGAAGCTTTTACGTGTGTTTAAAAAAGCGGTTGCTAACAAGTGGCTAAATGAGACTACAGAGGTCTTCGAGGACGTTCACCTTCAGTTCAGTAGTGGCGACGTAGGACGGCGACATGTGACCGTTGGTGTTGTTTGTTTATAGCTTATCGTTAGCTTTTTACTTCTGGCGATTGCATTTACGCTTCTAAAATTGTGAAAGTGGTGTTCGTATGGAGAGATTATCGGGTAAGTATCATAAACTTGTGTTCGCCACAGAGCTTATTTTCTGCAATGATCCAAAATCCAATGTAAAAATCCCATAGGCTTTTTGTCAAGGGAACCATGGTGACGCTAACTTCCTGGTTGGCCTACAAAAATATGTCATCCCTGGGGCTCCCTATTTCCTGTGGTCATTTCCTGATTTACATACAGTAACAAACAGTATTTTAGATGTTTAATGAGCCACGGGTGACTGAGAGTGTCTGGATTGCAATTCTGGATTTGAAAACTACATTATATATATTTTTTCACCTTAATTTGACAGCGTAGAGAGACAGAAAACACATGTAAAGTGTCTCTGGGAAATTTCATGTTTGAAAGAATAAAAAATGACTAGATTTTAACAGGGTGCCTCTATTTTTCAGCAACCGTCTGTGTTTGTTTGGCTTTCTGTCACACAGAGCAGAGAACCGACCGCAGACAGCTGCGAGGTGACGTCCAGCCAAAGGATCAAAGGTGCGTGCATGAGACTTTCTGTGCGCTCGCTATTAAGCCACTCTGGCAATCAAATATTAGAAGCCTTGTGGTCGTTCGTGTTTTCCCTTCAGCTCCAGGTAACGTCCTCAGACAGGTCTCCCATTGCTGCAGCCGGCCGGTCAGTTTGGGTCACGGTGCAACTGTCACGGGGTCGCTAGCATATCGAATGTCTCACAAAATACACTGGAGCTTGTTTCAATGTGACCACGGCGCCATTTTGGCACCGAGACGTGATTCTGGACAGAAACCTGCGGGGGAGGACGAGTTGTCTGTTTGCTTTGGTTTGGATGGTGACTTTGTAATTAGAAAGCAAACAGTGCAGCGCTGCATACAAAGAATAATGAGACCCAATTTACTCTGTCTCTGCAGTACGTGATTATATTATGTTTCTAGTGTTTGTCTGTGGGTGTTTACACGGTAACGTTACTCCAGTTTCACCTGCACGAAACAGGTGCAACACAGCGGTGTTTCTTTACTTATTGATGGCAGTGTCTGACGGTCGGCCCACCACTAAAAACATCGAACTATCGGATGGATTTCCATGAAATTTAGTACACACATTCGTTTTCCCCAGAGGATGAATCCTCCAAACCATACGACCATATGTGTCATTTGTTCCTACTCTCAAATACGACCCATATGAGCATTTATGAAAATAGCGCCCCGAGTAAATACGACCATCGATAAATTTACAGTTATTTCGTGTGGAGTATTTCTCACTGATTTCATGCCCGGGGGTCCGAAAGCTTGACAGGCCTAGCAACAGTAACCAAGGGTGGGACGGGACTTAGAGAAAGGTCAGTTATGTCATCCTGTTGCAAATGTTTTTCCTCATCATGTTCCTGGACCGTGTGGTTTTTGCATAGCCACTTTATGACTGTGATATGAAATGTATCGCGGTTTGTAAATGTTTGAAGATGATGTTGACCGTGCGCTCATCAAACACAACATCTGCATTTCACATTTTCCCATAGGAATCATCAGCAGACCCTGCGGGCATGAAAGCAAACACACATCGCAGATCATCACTGAAAACGCTTCCAGAGAGAGTGAACTATTTATAATTGAGATGTGATTTCACCAAGTGGTTGTCAGACAGTTTCTTAAACAGCCATCGCCGATGGTTTCTTCTCTTTCTATAAACGAGGGAGCAAAAAGACGCCTCGCTCTTCTCCGTTCACGGATCTCTGACTCTCCCCTGCTGCAAGGTGAGCCTTTTCTTATCTCTCTACATGTTTGCATGTTTTCTGCAGCTCTGTCTTTTTTTATTTCAGAGCACTGCTGAGTTAGTAGACATTGTAATTTGATTACAATTATAATCTCAGTTTAATTAAATGAAGCACAATCCTGCAGAACAGAACACCAGAGGGGGGAAACAGAAGAAACATAAAAACATAAAAATAAAATATTAAAACAACAGAAGATTAAAAGCAATCCGGTGGTGTAATGTAACTAAGTATTACTTGTTTTGAGATACTTGAACTTTACTCGAGTATTTCCAAAGTCCACTACAATTTTGGAGGGAAATATCGTCTTTTTTACTCCACATTAATTTGACGGATAGCCTACTACTTTTTACATATTAAAACATATATGCAGTACTACTACTAATCTATGCAGTAGTATACAAAGTACTCAAAACTGGCTCCACTACAACATTGCTCTTCAATGTATTCATTAGTGATAAAAACAGAATTCTATAATATTCTATAATAATATAACACTGAAAGGAGTGCTTTTATTTTGATACTTTAAGTACATTTTGCTGGTAATACTTTTATTTAAGTGACATTTTGATTGCAGGACTTTTACTTGTAATGGAGTATTTTTAGGATTCGGTATTTCACCTTTTTTATTACAGTATACACTTATTTTCAGTCTTCACAGCTTTCTTATTAGCGCAAAATGTAATGGTCTGAGTTCATTGTGTTTTATTTTTTATACAAAAAAGGAAAAAGTTGTTGTATGAGTTGTTGAGGAAGAAATAAAAAATAATGAGGATGCCCAGAGAGAAACAAGAAGGTTCTGGTGACGAGAAAACATTTGAAATATTATAAAGATATCTTCTTGCTTGTTTGCTCTATTTCGAATGATGACACAAATGCTCGGCGGGGGTTTCATGTTGCAGCTACAATCCCTTTAATCTTACTGACTTTTATTTCACTTTCGTCTCATGACCTCAGCGGTCAGAGTCGTCCCCGGGCCCTTGGAATTCAAACCTCCAGTGAGGGGCCGTAAACAGCTCGTAACAGCGAGCGACAGACAAGGAGCCACGTCTGCTCTCACATTGTGGCCAAAGGAGAGATTTGTCGGGGGGGGTAATTTTAACTTTGGCACGTCCGAGTGTGCACCACCTGTGCTGCAGAGGAAAATGACAGTGAAGAACTGTTTACATACCTTTGTCGAAGGTCAACGAGGAGCCACTTGATCACAGCGTGCCGCGAGGAGTTGTGAAAATTCAAACTAGGTCTTTTATGCAGGGACTGGATCAGTGGTTCTCAAAGTCCATGGACCCCCAGGGGTCCATGAGGGGGTTTTATTTTCACTATAATTGCATCCATAAGTAACACAATCACAGAACGTATGATGTCATGGGTTTCATACATGTTCTGTAACAGAAAAACAAAAATCTGATCAGATGGGGGTCCGGAGGATGAAAGCTGCTGAAATTTAAAAAATTAAAAAATTAAAAAATAAAATATGTATATATATATATATGTATATATACAAAAATAAACAAGTATGGGAGAAATAAATAGGAGGAACAATGCAAAGGGAAAATAATAAATAAATAAATACATTAAAATGTTTTAAAAAAAGACAAGAGATTTCAAAATAAATAAAGGCAATAATAAATGAATGAATACAAAATAAATACATTTTTAAATAAATTAATATCCAGAAATAAACAAGTTTGGGGAAATAAACAGGAGGAACAATGCAAAGGAAAAAATAAATAAATACATTTAAAAATTAATAAATGCATAAAAGAATTCAAAATATATAAAAGCAATAATAAATGAATTAATAAAAAATAAAAAACATTTAAAAATGAATACATTTAAATAAAAGGGAAAATAAAAAAGGAAGTTAATACAAAGTAAATAAATAAAGAAGCAAATTAAAACAGAAATATTAAATTATGTCACATTTTATCAATTAATTAATGCCTATTATTTTTGGTACATTTAATGGTATATTAATTTCATTTATCGAGATAGTAATGTATTTTTGGCAGCTTCCATCCTCCATATTATTAATTAATTAATTTTTACCTTTATTTCTTATTTATTCTAAATTTATTTTTAAATATATTTATTTGTTTAATTTACCCTTTGCATTTCCCCCCCCTATTTATTTCCCTAAACGTATTTATTTCTGGATATAAATGATGGATTTCAGGAGCTTCCGTCCTCCATAGAGTCGGTCCCTGATATATTCTCTGTTGTAAGAGGTGCTTGGCTGAAAACAGACTGAGAACCTCTGGACGAGATGAAGTGACTGTGGTGCAGGAGGACGGGCAGACAGTGTGAGGCTCAGCTGCACCTCCTCTGCTTGTTGAACTGTGACGAGACAACAGCCTTCAGGGCTGCGCTGCACCAGATTCTCCCTTTTTGGATGGATGATTTGTAAAGATGAGCTTCGTTCCGCGATCTTTGCAATAACATCAAAATGCTTACTGTCTTTCTTTGGGGATGAAGTTCAAGGTCAAGTCCATGTGATGCTATGTGCCTTTTGCACACACACACAAATAATATACAATATATACTGGGTCTTCTGTGTGTGCAGGTGTATTTAGCACGTCTTTGACTCTGAATACTGCAGTCACAAATACACAGTACTAGTAGTTATTAGATTCAATTCAGACAACGAAATGTTGTATAGCATTAACGAGAAGTGCAAAAAGCAGTAAAGTGCAGAGTAGTGTACATATAGAATACACAAGATACATACAGTTCATACAGTATGAATGAAAAATATATACAATGCAGGTATAAGTACAAGTAATGGCAATAGTGAGACATTTTATACAGAAAAAAACATCTTATATGCACACTATAGATCAGATATGTGCAGTATGGACAGTAGTATAAATATAGTAGTAATATCCATGACTATAGTTCAGAAAGTAGGCCACAGTATTGCCTTAAGACAGTGGATATAATGCACTATATTAACCTATTATATTGTACAATATCTAGCAGATATGATGGTGTTTTTTTTTTTTAATCATGTTGTGCACTTATATATTGTTGATCATATTTGACTGAATGTTTATGCACATGCGAGATTAAAAGTAGGAGTAAGTGCTCAAAAAGTACTAAAACAATAAAGTAAATGTTGTGTATGATAAAGGTAGATTGAGACGACACTCTTTTTCCAATTGTTGAGGATTTATTTCCTCGTCACTGTGCTGGGATTATAAATTCCCTGCACAGATGGGACACAATTTTACAGCTAATGACTCAGTTTGAAATCTTATTTCAAATGTCTTATTTTCTGTATTTTGGTGGAAAAACTTGACTCACATTCCTCAGCTTTGAATGGAGACTGACATGCATTCATCCCATAATAAGAAATGACTAATCGACTGAAGGAGAATACTGTCAGGCAGCAGATTCTTACAACTCTGATGTGAAAGAAGTCTTTGTGATAGATCTGTTATTCATTTAACTCCAGCAGAAGTCGTGTCAGAGAGATGAGACAGAACATAACTTTAGTAACTAAATACGTGTATTTGTGTTTGGCCCTGTGCGGTGTTAAGGATGGAATCTGTCTCTGTGATCGGAGGCGTTATGTGGCTTTTAGTCTGATAAAAATAGTACAAACAGCAAAGACACCAACGTCGAGATAGAAGACAGCTGTGTGTTTCAGGGGGAGTAGTATTTCAAATTTAGTTTACTTTTTCACACAAGTACACTGAAATACAGCTTAAAATGAACTTACATTAAAGTGCACTTTTTGTAAGTATACTTAAATACACTTCTAATGAAGTCAAATTAAAACACACTTTAATAAAGTGCACTAGTGTATTACAAAGGACTTGAAAATAAGTTTAGCCTACTTTCCATAAGTATACTAAATTACCATTATAAGTACTTGCAATTTAGTGTAAAAAGTACTTACATACAGTTTACCATACACTTACAATAAGTACATTGAAGCTGAACAACGTCTATTTTGAAGTACACTTTTTAGAAGTACATGTTAAATAAATTAAGCACATATATAGCATAGCAAATGTATTTATAATACACTAATGTATACAACTTTTTACCTGGGAAATGTTAGGGGATTGTAAATAGTTCCTGGTGAAAGGTTAGTGTGAGAGGATCCTGACAATTATTTTCATGTATTTATTTACAGGGATAAACCATATTAATGTACAATATTTCTGTAAATGTGTCACTAAAGTAAAAAAAAACAAAACCTGTTTACAAAACAGTTTCTTCCATCAGAAAACCAACTTCTTCCACACCACTGCATGCTCCTAAACTAATTTGTGTTTAATTAAATACATAGAGAGGGAGGAGAACAGGGGGTTCATAGGGCCCCAGCTGCAAATGTTTGCCCCAGGGGCCCCAGGGACGTTAATCCAGATATGTACCTGTACCACAGGCGTTAAAGCCAGAAGAAATACAGCACCAGATAATGAGCTATTACCATGGATGTATGGCTATTACACCCTCAGAGGAAACTTGACCCTTTCTCCTCCCGGACATCTTCACGTCACGTCTCGCACAAAGTCTCGCGTGATTTGAGCGTAGCGAAGATAGCACGATAGCATCGTGAGCTAACAACTAACTGTCGATCGTTAGCTACAGATAAATCTTAATGCCGTCAAAAACACACATTTAGCTCACATGGCAAACACATAGAAGTATCCCCAGATGTATCTAATGGTGGCTGACACGGCAGTCCGAGCGCCTGGCCTCTCCTAAAGGCGCAGTGCGTCTGTTTTGGTGGCCTAGTTGGTATCGGCGCCGCTGCTAACAAGCTAACAGGTTGCTAACATCCGTTTACTCTCGTACAGTAAAACCAGGAAGGAGGGACCAGACGAGCAAGCTTGGCCTCAAAGGTTACTCTACTTCTGCAAACATTTATTCATAAAAACGAGCATCGCCCAGTCTTGTGAAAACGGGGAAAAGGTAAATAAAACTTCATTTTGTAGCTAAGCTGATAGTTGAAGACTGTAACTGCTTTGCTAATGGTAACGTTCAGCATGTTAATGTTGGCGCTCCCAGTATCGATAGCTTTAGTTTTATTGGACTTTAGTATTGATTACAGTGCTGTGTCCCCACAGCAAAGCTAACTTAATATTTGTTTGTTTTTTTACATTATTGTGTGTGTCGTTTCAGTTTATGTGCTGTGGATGTGGTGGTATCTGCTCTCTGCGGTGCACAGGCAATCTTATATTATATCTTTGCACATAGCCTTAAATGGTGATTATTAACGAAGTTAACAAGCTAAATATACAACCAAAATGACCGAATTGACCATTAAACCATGTGGCTTGTGTTGGTAACATGTAACGATATACCCAGTGGTGGAAAAGTACTCAGATATTTTACTTAATTAAAAAAAAATAGCAATACTACGGTATAAAAAAGACTTACAAGTAAAACGCCTGCATTCACAATCGTGCTCAACTGAAAGTACAAAAGTATGGGCATCAGAATATACTTAAAGTGCCGAAAGTAAAAGTACTCATTATATTAATGTGTACTTTAATGTTGCAGCTGGTAAAGGTGGGGCTATTGTTGTAAGCTTACCCATAATAATGCATCATAATTAGTTGATTTACATTTTGTATTAATAATCTGTTTCTACAAAGTCATTCAATATTGTGTGAAATAAATGCAGTGAAGTAAAAAGTAAAATTTTTGGCTTCCAAAATGTAGTGGTATAGCATGCAATGGAAATACTCCAGTAAAGTATAAGTACCTCAAATTCTACTCAAGTATAGTACTTGAGTAAATGTCCTTAGTTACATCCCACCACTGGTAAAACATGCAATAGTTATAGTAAACAGCTATCTGATAGTATAATTTTGTAGTTGTGTTTTATAATATAATCGACAGGAATCAATATTGAAATACTATATTTTATGCACTTTCAAGAGCTTGGCCATAACTTTAGGAAATTACACAGTTATCAAAACAGAATTTAGAATTTATTTGCTTTTGACTGGAACAACCTGATTCAAGTTATTCATGATTAAATGCTCAACATTACAGGAGCCGTCATGTCAGTGAAATTAATTGTCTTGGGCGTTTGCGGTTTGCAAGTTTCACATATTTCTCTCCACGGTTAGAAATGTGTCTGTCTTTGATTGGATCGTGCATACTTTTTTCTTTTAACATCAACCCACACAACCAGCCAATCTGCTTTTCAGGGTAGACCATAATCAGTTCTGAACCATCAACTACATCAGATCACACATCATGTGATATAGATAATGGCTACGGAAGCAAGAATAAAAGTATGACATAGTCTATTTAAATGTCACTGTGAATACGTGAACTTTTATTGTATTAGATGTTTGCAGGATGTACGGGTGCACAAATTGCCAAATATCTTTGCCAGTGATGAAATGGATTGAAATGATTCATGCTCGCTCCCTTTTACTTCTGTTTATGTTTTGATGTCAAGGGGAGAGCTGGGCTTTTGGTAGCATACAGTAAATGAATGTAGTGAAAGTCAATTTACTGATGCACCTCCCTGTAATTATCATTCAGGGCATACATGAAGTCTGCAGGGAAGAACAGAACCAGACATGATGCTATGAATACAAAAATAACTAACTGTTACCCTTAATGCTTATTATAAGGTCTCTATGTGTGTTTAGGCTACTGTATCTCTCTCTCTGCATATTAAACTCACTTAGTAAAACCTGCTTGTTGAGAATTCAGGTTCTTATTATGTTGACTTTACAGTTGAAATAATAAGCATGGATGTACTTTGTTTATGAGAGACAGGTTTTCCCTCGCATAACTTGGGGCTAAAGTGGTTGAGAATAGAGGCAGATGGATATATCCGTCGACTGATATTGGTCTGTCACAGACATATCGGTATCTATCAGTATCTGTGTAGATATTGTCCAATATGCAGCGATATGAAAGCTTTTTATACAGAACATATAATGCAGAAAACGATGCTTGGGTTGATTTAGAAATGGTGTCATTACGTAGTTCTTTTTTTAAATGGTCAGCAATACAGTACTAGTAGTTTTAATTTCTATTTTAATTTATTCTTTATTTTCTCAGAGTTCATTTCTAGAATTGTTTGACAATGTAATACATTGTATGTAGGCCTAGAATGTATAATAATGTTAAATTATCTTTATTAAAGCTATTTATTTAAGAAAGCGGCCTTCTGAGTACCTCTGCATCATCATATAAATACAAACACAAACTACATAGAAACGGTCTATTTTCATTCCAGCTCAAAAATACAAAATATCGGCCGCCATAACGATACATCGATCTGAATCGATATATCGATTCAGTGATCGTTGATCCAATATCATCGATGTAAAGTGAAAATACCAATACATATCATCATCTTTAAGATGCACCTTTACTGTATTTTCCCACTTTATATTTACTCTTTTCATTTAAAAGAATTGATTGTTTCTCATCTAAATGTCTGGAAGAGCTCAGTAATAAAAAATGGTCAAATCATATTTTAGTTGCTTTTTGTGAGTTGATGTAAATGTAACTGATATTGTATCATTTTCCAAAGAATCGATATAATATTGTATCGTGATGAAACTTGTGATTTACACAATCTGTATCGGTATCGGCCTCAAAAATCCCATATCGGTCGGGCCCTAGTTGAGATACCTGACAAACTGGGACCTAGGCATGCAAAGAGGAACCTTAATTATGTGTTGGAAGTTTGAGGATCAGCAGAAGAGCACTGAGGGCCATCGGTGGTCAATGAGCGTTTTAAGTGGCCTGCTTTAAATTTGGACAGGCAGTGGAAACCCTGTATGCACACGTAGCAACCATTCTTTGGCACATAGGCTAGCAGCTGTTGTCCCCATTCCACAACGTTCGGTGAAAAACCACAATTATGCATTTCATTGGGTTCTCAAAGGGAATCTTGGATAAGATGCAAACACTTCACACTTTGATTTAACCAATGGAACAGCAGATTGACATCATTAGGGACACTGTCTTTTCAACATTACGACGTCCCTGCAGTAGTAAAAGCTTTCTCCTTGCCCCACTGCACTAAAGCAGCACTATACCTGCTCCAGGGCTCCTGCTTTGTAAGACACTCTGATATCCATTTTGTAGAAGAGATGCACAAAGAGAAAAAAAACTTTTAGGTATATTAGAGCATCTTGGCAAATGGGCAGCAAGATGGACAGATGTTGCTACATTTTAGTTGGTCATTTTACATTTTTCTGTATCGGGATAGAAGATTTTGGCCATATCGCCCAGCCCGAGCATCTTGAATCTTTTTATCTGCAAAGGACTGTGTATTTTCTGGGAATTTTATGCCTTTATTCAATAACAATGGTAGAGAGATGATAAGGAATAAGAGATGCAACAAAGGTCCCTGGCCAGATTTGAACTTTGTGGTTCATGGTCATCACGTAACCCCCCAAGAAAGTAACACATTTTTTCCAAATCATTCAGCCCTACAACAAATGACTGTATATACCAGAATTGTACAGTATCACAGATATGGCAGTCTTCTCATCATTGCTCCTAGTCATGGGACGATATGCAAATTTCATGTCACGATTATCCTGGCCAAAATAATTGCGATTCACGATTTTATCCCAATAATCAATGAAATATCCTTAAAACAGCAGTAAAACACACTGGAATCACTCTACCTTACATTTTGCATATAATATATTCAGACTTTTTTCTCGTAACACGACAACGTTTTTC